>MU273639.1:0-61164 GCA_022160365.1 Vararia minispora EC-137
GGCCGTGCCGGCGATTGCCGGCCGTTGATAGGGTAGTATTCGCTGTTTGCTGTTTCCTATCCAGCCCCTAGCTTTCCGCCAGAGCTGCTTATTGTCGTTTGCATTGAAGTGTGAAAGTCGCGCGAATTTTGCGAGTGTTTGGTTGTATTTACCCGCAGGCACAGCGTGACGCAGGTGACTGCCAGTGCTGTACGGCAGTGTACGGCCTTACCAGTACTTCCCACTGCACACAGCTAGCTCCTCATCCCTCTAAGCAGCTGCTTTCACCGTCTCCTTCCTAAATTAGTGAGGTCGTGCCTGTGTAGTGCATGTAATAGTGACAATGTTATCAGGGACAAATCGAGGCCTTGGATTGTTTGAAGACTGCCTTGCAATTAATATTTGTCAAGATACTCCTTGTTCAAATAGTATACATATGAAAGTAGCTAATAGTGACAGAAACAATGCTAGTTGATGTGCAATCTATTCCACAATTTATTCTATAATCTATATGTATTCTATGTACCATGCAGCGAAGCATTGTTTGGGACTGGGATCCAGAGCCTGAGGCATGAAAGGGAGCTGTAAGGAGTTCGTCGGCTGCGGTACTGTCACTCGTCACGCTGTCCCTGTTGGCAGATACAACCAAACACTCGCAAAATTCGCGCGATTTTCACACTTCAATGCAAACGACAATAATCCCACAGTTGCACCCTTCATATCAAATCACTCATGCGTGCCGCGTATGTTGATTGGACCCTAGCAAGCCATTAGCTGACACGCTGATCACCAACATGCATTTGCAACCCACAACCAAGAGCGTATCGCCTGCAAGTGTCGCGCCACCCACGCATGTATGTACTCTGTACATGCATCATTCGCGGCAATGGCATATGCCGCTCGACGAGAAAACGTGCAGAAGTTGAACGCTGAACTTTGTGCAGTTGAAAGAGTTGCCGTTTGACGGCGATCAATATCAATCCTCACATAAGTAGGCGAACAAAGACGAGAAGTTAAAGTGACAGAAGACCCCTGGCTGACGGGAGCGCCATAGGACGAGTAGGGACGAGCAATTAAATTCCTTCTGTACTCAGACGCAGGACAGGCAGAGAACGACTAGGAAGTAGAGGAGACATGGTTTAGGTCGCGCACCGACGGCCGCCGATCCTTCTGCAGATCATCCAAAGCATCGTTCCATCCACACTGCTAGGGTTACGGAAGTGATCATAGATGCGTAATATTAGGCGCAGGAATGCGTGTTGTTCTGCGCGCGGAGATACTTATAGGCCTATCATACAAGGTATAGTTTACGGACTCTGGGAGGACGGACCAACCGAGATCTAGCCGAGATGGGTGCGCGGCCGCGCGACACGCTCGCCGTCGACGAAAACGTCGACCTTCTCGTCGTAGAACGCGACGTAGCCCTTGATGTCCGAACACTCCGCGTTCGGGTTGCGGTACCACCACACGAGGCCCTCAAGCTGCTCACCACCGTTGGGCAGTCTGACATCATAGTAGCTCGCAACGCCCTACTGAGCGATGAGCAATTTGCGATCCAAGCAACAGGTGTGGCGTGGCTTACCTTGTATGGACACGCGGACATGAGATCGGACGGCTCGAGGTATTCAAGGTGGACGTCTGTTTTAGGAATGTAGGTGCGGACGGGGAGACCAGTCTCAAAAACGAGCCGCGGCTTGTTCGTCTTCGCTAGCTCGACGCCGTTGATCTCCACTCGTACCTCGCGCGAGCTCTGCAAGACGTCGACGCGCTAGATTGCAACATGGGCGTCAGCTGTGCGCATCGCGGGCAGGTGGTGGCGCACCTTGTACGGGTCCTTGGGGTGCACAAATATTTCTTCATCCTCTTCGAACCATGAATCGACCTTGTCGAACGCAATCTTCAGCCAACCTTTCAGGTCTCCGTGTTTAAATAGCTGCGCGGCCGCAGCCGAGCGGCGATCGCCCACGATGATGTCGTACATATCTGCCTCCTCGTCGCCACCGGAGTGCTCGAAGAAATTCTCGTCGACGTCGTTGATGGGGACATAGTAGGATGGATAAAAGACGTGTTCCCAGCTGCAATAGGGCGTGAGGATGGGCAAGGCGGGCACAGGAGACGGGCTTACACGAGCTTTGACTTGCGGGTGTCGACGAGCATATGACCGGCGTGAAAAACGCGGATGCGCTTACGAGACCGCTCCGAATAACCAACATGAGGGAAAGGGATAGACATGGCAGCGTAATATTCGTCAGGTGGAAGGGGGGGTACGTATGCAGAGAATGCAATCGGGATATTGTGAGGCAGGGCTGTTCAAACTCGAAGGTATTTGAAAGCGAACGGATAGGTCGCAGTCTCGACTACGGGCAACGAACATCGGCATCAGGACCAAAGCTGTGCCAACCGCCCACTTTGATACTTGCAACCAATCTGCGTGCGCTCGCGCTTCGTCACGACCATGTCGGGTACGATCGAGTCTAGGAGGTGTTGCTTATAGGAGCAAGAGTTGGAACAAGGTGACATCGTGATGTGGCGGGGTGAAAGACTCGAATCGATCTGAGCGCCCCGCATCGGCCCGACTCGCGTCGAAGCCGTGGGCTTTTCCACAAGTCAACTTGAATTTGTTCGTTTGCAGCGCGGTTCTGCAGTTACCGAAAAGCATTCTGTTAGAAATCCGCATAAGCTATCTTATCCCCCGCTTACATTATGCAAGCGGACGTGGCTGTCATGATAGGATTGCGTAGCGGCGCAAGGCCAGGAGATCGTTTCGCTGCCCATTAGACGCTCAGGTTACCAGCCACTACTACCAGTGCCAGAGATTTTCTCTCCTACCATGTCCCGCATGAAAGGAATGTTTCAGATCATGGATAAAGAAGAACACATGTCGCATGCGATTTTGGCAGAAGAATGGTACATACTCGACGAGACCAGGCATACAGTACATCGTAAATCCATATCCATAGCACCAGCACGACAAACGTTGTCTCAAATAGATAGCTAGGTGACATAGAAAATGTTCCAGAATATCATTTGGGTAGTATTACTTCTATACGCTGGCATATTTCTTTGTGCCCTCCGTGAGTCCAATCGCTGTATGGTTGTTAGCGGCGAGTACGCTACAACTCCCCGAACGCAACTCACCGCTTCTGGCACGTCTTATCGCAATAGAACGCATCCTTGCACCCAACGCATGTCATGAGCGTCTTTTGCGCGTCTTCTATGTGATAATCGCATTCGACCCACGAGCAGTGCGTGCGCATCGCTCGCCGCTGAAAGCGGAGACGCTCGGCGTCCTCGACCAGTCCGAACGTACTTCCTATGGATGTCCACCAGTACTCCATGATCGTAGAGCATGCGCGGTTTCCAGAGCTGCTGAGCGTCGGTCTATAGCCCCCACGCTTCCTTGCCTTGCGGATGCGTCGGAGACTGGGATACCACTTGGTGTGTAATGAGAGGACCAGTATACCATGCGCTTCGCTCGACAGCATGCCAGCATATAGCTCCAATACACTTCCAAGGGCCACCGTGCTGTCTGGAAGACTTTAGCATTGCGGGGCATCGAGATAGTAGAAGCAAAGCGACGTACGTGTGCATTCCTGATCTTATGCTCTGGAGAGACGATAACGTAGTTATACAGTAGAGAAACCGTGTCTGCAGACCCGAGTATGTCACCGTGTTCAAAAGCTATTCGTGCTTCCTTTGCACACAAGTCTCCTACAAAACAAATCTGCCAGTTAGCACAAAGGAATATTACGAGATGCTACACTTACCAGATCATAAAAGTAGTCGATTCCACAAGGCTGGCATTACCCCGATGGACGACCACATTAGTTTCGTGTCGGTCCACAATGCGCTGCAAAGCCAAGATCACGCTCTTCAAGACGTGATATTCCAAGAAGAGCGGAAGAGACGAGTCAGGTGAGCTCCCCACGATCGCGACCAGTACCACACAGAGACCGTTGAGGCTTGGGGAAATGGGATCCTCGCACAAATTCACGGCATCGCGGATACGTCTAATGACATTCTCTGTACCAAGGCCAGCAGCCCATGAGCCTATGCATGTGGAGAGTGTGTCCTCTGAGAGGACTTTTAGGTACGCAAAGTTCGCTATTGCGATGTCGTCCCCGACCGGAGCGTCAAGCTAGCAAGACAGCAAGACTTCCATCAGTTTGGTCTACTCCATGATATGCAAGCTCTTCCTTTGGGCGTAGTCAGTTGGCGGGTCGGATGATACGCAGTAAAGCATTCACGTAGCACGATAAGCCTTCATGTATATCACAATTGCATGGGACATCATGTTCCGCGTCGTAAATGGCTCCTGTGGCGAAGTGTGGGAGGGAAGTGGACCAGCAAGCCGACTTATGAGCCAGTCACGAGCCGTCCATGCCGCACCCCGCAGCGTAGGCGCTCCGTTCAGAATATGTGCACACGCAACGTGATCGAGTCAAATAGATAACAACATACAGTATGCGAGGACAAGCAGTACCGCGCTGCCGTAAAGATGTCCTACGGGAGCTGAGCATGACGCGACATCGTTAGTGCTCAGCTGCGTACCTCGATCATCTGGGAGTCGCTCTTGTCCTCCAGAGTTAGGAGTAACCTCCTCAATAGAGTCGTACAGCTCGTAGGCGAGAAAATTGCTGGCCTTCATCGACCTGAAAGCAGCCGTCTCTGAGGCCGGGGTCGCGTCCTACGGCAAACCCGCGGAAAGCACTGCGCGGCGAAATACTGTCCTCATTGTGACGAGCATGGAAAGCACCTCTCGAAGGGATGAAGTTTTCCCTCTATGAGAGTAGTGTTTACGAAGTATCCAACAGAAAGAAGGGTCCAAAGTGTCCAGGTCATTGACAACCAGTGGGCAGAGGTTGGTCTTCAAGTGAAACCTTCGCTCGAAATAAAGATGAAGCGCTTGCAATTCGTCATATCTCAACATAGTTTTTGGGAGTGAGTGGGATGAAAAATGAAAAGCAGAATATTTCCTCGTCGCAGACAGGATGTGGTGAGAGTACAGTCAAGACTCAAGAGTACAGTGACGGGAGCCTGAGTTGGTGTATGAAAGGGTTCGTTGCGGCTGTCATGAATAGGCAGAGAGCAGTTGCGTGTGGTGTCGGCTTCGTTCCTGCAATGCTTATACAGCCTCAGTTCAGTCGTTGTGGTCGTAGTAGTTTAGGTGAGTCGTCAGAAGCGGGTTGGCACACTCTCACGCGCTCTTCCGCGATCACGTGTATTAAAACTTGAGGCAACAAGGTGCGTGATTATTTTGTCTCCCACCACATTATTATCTCGTGCATATGGTTGTGCATATTAGCAGAATTGCCCACGGTAGCAGCTGCGACGCGGAGAAAGCGTCCCTGCGTACGTGCTGACATAAAATGCGTGTAGGGGCCAAGAAAGACAGTGATAGCTGGCTGCCCGCGCAGCCTTTGCCACTCCGCCAGCTTCTTTGACGCTGGTCACGATACTCGAGCGCTCAAGTTGGCGCTTTCAGCTTTCCGACGTTCGGGGTCAGCCCGACTCGTCTCATCGCACTCTGGAGCTAGTAGACACTGTGTACTGGGTATATCCATTATCCAAAGATTTGTGCACGTTGGTGATCCTTCCTCGCGGTCGTCGCTGAGCCGATTTCTCAACGCGCAGATAGGTAGATTTAGCCCTACACCACTCCGACAACCGTTGGAACTCAGCTTGAAACATGCGATACACGATTGGATAAAGCAGAAAGAAAGGATTGGGTACATAATGTGGTAGTACAAGACGCGTAAGTACTAGCAACATCTGACTGTCAGAATGGGCCAGAAGCACAAGACGATGCGATGTCTGCGTCAGTCTCGGGCAGGCTCAATTGGAAACCCCTTCGTCCAGAAGTTACCGGGGTCGTACCGTGCCTTGGCCCGGCGCAGACGCGGTAGCTGCTCGCCGAACACCGTTTCGGGCGGCTCATCGCCGCCGGCCATGTTAACGAAGAAGCCGAGGTCCGTGCCCGAGAGCGTCGCATTCTTCTCACGCACATACGAGGTAATAGATTTTGCGAAATCATTTGCAGTTGGCGTGGACGCGTCGGTGGTGGATCTGGTTCGCCAAGCTCAGCTCGACAGACATCGAAGACAGGTGTCAGAAAAAGGTTCACCTGCCCTGCACAACCATCCAATAATGAGGCACGCGCGTCTTTAGTGCGGTGTCGGCGACATTGATCTCGGCGAGCTTCTTTGGCGAAGTCAAGTCCCAAATCACAGTACTCGACCGGACGTCTTCGTTCCCCTCGGTGAACTCGACCCATCTCTGCCAGACGCCGAGGAGCAGCTCAGGGAAGAAGTCGGAGAAGAGCGTCCCGCGGATGGACAGGCGCCGAGGAGCAGTCCCAAGAGACGCATCAGCGCCGTGAGAGACGACGAGCATGTTCGGGACTGTCGCCAGCCTCTGGAATACGGGCTTGATGGGTCCGTCGAGGAATGGCTTGAGCACGGTCTTTGAGCGCTCACCATTTTCATCGTGCGCAACCCAGGGAAGCATGACAATGGACGGCTGAAGATCACCATAAGGACTCGTCCGATTCGATGGTAAAAGTAAAAGGATACGACCTTCCAGTGCGGCGCTGAACGGGAGAAATTGATAGTAAAACGTTCAAATGGGGTCTGACCGGCCTTCCAGCCCTAAAGAACATGTTAGGGACCTCGAACCAAAGCGATAGCTGCGACTACGTACCTGTATGACCTTGATTACGTTTTCCATCTCGTCTCCTGGATAGACGATAACACCAGTGCCGTACGGTCCACTTGAAGGATAGAGCTTGAAGGTGAACTCGACTACGAGACCAAACTGACCCCCGCCACCTACATTACGGCGTCAGCACATAGCTGGAGCACTCGGGTATGAATCACGCACCGCGAATGGCCCAGAATAGCTCCGGCTCCGAATTGGCGCTCGCCTCGACAATCCTGCCATCAGCGAGAATGACAGTCGCGCTAAGTAGGTTATCAATTGCGAGGCCGTGGGTGCCGCTGAGCGGGCCGTAGCCGCCTCCAAGAGTATACCCGCCGACCCCGACGAACCAGAGCGGGCTCCCGACGACGTCGAGCTCCTCCTTCGAGAGGACTTCGTAAACATCACCCCACAGAGCTCCTCCTTGGACGACGACGGACTTCTTGTCGGTTAAGACAGTGACATCCTTCAGCTTGGATAGGTCAACGACGATACCGCCATCGGAACTAGCCCAGGTGGCGGGATGGGCGCCGCCACCCTTGACGGCGACCTCGATGGGAGGCGTCTGCGATTTTGCATACGCGATGATGTCGACGACGTCGGTATAGGTTACAGGTTGGGCAACGAGTTTGGCTGGCAACTGGGACAAGTCAGAGTTGCGACGGATCGCGGCTGCGTAAGCGTCGCCGTCCTCAGGCGTGAGAACGGTCCCTTGGATGACGAGCTTCGACATCTTCCCAGGCTGGCGCGTTGTATGTTCACGCTCGGGAAAGACCACTCGCTTTATATAAGGTGAAGAGAGTGGGATCATCAAACTCTTCCGAGAACAAACAGGTCGCGAGGAAACGTTTGACTGTGTCAACATCTTGGTCAACATCACATAGGACAAGCTTAGGTGACCCGATTTCAAGCTCGGGTGCCACTGGCATGCATCCGCACCTACGGAGCTAACATGCACATTATATAGCGTCCATCCGCCTCTTAGCCGAGGGCGGGAGATTCTAGGCACGCGGGGTATAGCATTGTGAGAATCATCACCTCTTCTACCACTTAGGTTATTGCACTCCTATGACCGCGCTGTATAGCAGAAAGCTCATCTCCATCGAGTTCAGGTGGATTCGCTGGGGAATTGGAGCACTTTCAGGGCGCTAGGTCAAGGCATCGTGAAGCATGAACGCCCGCGGACCGCGACGGTCAACGGGAGCGCATAAATGAAGAAAAGACAGTGGACAGCTGCTATAGCTAACGTAACACCCGAATTTATAATCTTCCAGGCTACCGCTGGAGCAGGGGTCGGGAGCAGAATCGAATCGAGAGCGTCAGGCCCGGGAGAGGTTACTAGAAGCCAGATGGCCAAGCCGGAGTAGTCGGCCCGAAGTACAGGTTAGAGTCGTGCGGCCGCCCGTGTCATAAGCCGGAATCTACCCGCATCGAGCTGTGTCCCTTGGCGTATACCTATCGTCCTCCGCGCGGCGAAGGTTGGAGCATCAAGAGATATAGAATAAGTAATGCAGTAGCGTACTGCATAAGATGAAATGTAGAAGGGAACTAGCAGACGATGCCACAGAGTCAAAAAATCGGAAGAATCAAAACACCAGTCACGTCTCACGTGAGGCTATGAGCCATCCCCACGAGATACATAGATCGACCTTCTGCACCATAGCATAGACTGGAGGTTGCGCATGCGCGCCGAACATATGAAGCTGCAGGTGCCACTCATAGCTAGCTCCAGATCGGGCGTGTGGACGAGTAAGGGGCGACTCGCGAATATCGATGCGCCTATGACGCACAGGTCAAGAACGTCCTTGACGAGCGGGTCCGCCGCAATGACAAGCCCGCGCTACCAGGACGCGCCATCCAGGCCATGTCGACCAGGTGCTGGAATGCGTCCGCCTGCCAGCGGATGTATTCCTGGATCGCAGCGTCGGGCGTTACAGTGGCAAGGTGCTGACAAGTCGCGGGGACGTAGCTGCCGCGCGCGGGCGTGGGTGTCAAATGCTGTGCGGTCTTCGCTCTCTGGACGAGGGTCAACACCTTAAACCTCTTGTAGTGATAGCCTTAGCAAAGGGGGAAGGGGAAAGTCGGAATAAAATTATACTGTCCAGCGTACCTTTCACCCCGACTATGCCGTCCAACTTGAAAGCTAAGATGCAAGGTACATGGATTGTAAAAATAATGAGATAAGAACGCCGAGACGGGCGATCAACTCGACCCCGGAGAGAACTATGCGGATCCCGTATTGTTCTGGACTGGGCGCGCGAACCCGTACAATAGTTCATGGGTCTGAACCATCAGCTAAGCTGGAAAGGCTCACTACCAAGCTGGCATAAAAAATAGCAAAGCCAAAAAATAACAACTTACAGTATTTCAGATTCACCGAAAGCCACAGGTAGGACACAGCGATGGAGTAACACTGGCGAAAGAAAGAACTTTGAGTGCTCTCAGAAGCACTCTCTGATACAGGAAACAGTCGCTCAAACAGTCCATACGACGTAATGAACTACAAGGCGCGAGTTCCCTAGTGCTCTCCATGTACGCTGCAGAGCACGACCGGATTCCTATAAAGATTATGAGAGAAGGGGACCCGGAAAACAGCATAGGCGCACAAAGTAATCCCGGGACGAACATGAACGGCACACGCGAGGCGTAGTCCTCCCACTGCGCTCCAAACTCTTTTTTGAGGAATGCATCTTCCTTCCACGCGCGCCCGGTAATCATGCACATCCAGATGACCGTCCAGATCCAAGCACAGCAGAGGATCTTGGCGGGGATAAACTGGTAGAGTCCTAGAGCCGTCCAGTACATGCCGCTGCTGAGCTCGCAGCATGTCAAGCCGAAGGTGAGAAGGAGCAGGGCAGTATAAGACGGGTGGCGGACGATGGAGTAGGGTCCGTCTGTGACGAGCTTGTGCTCGTCTTTAATCGACATCTGGAACGTAAAGAGCCGGCCCATCGTGCGGAAGCATGCCACGCGCAGCCAAGTAGCACCAAAGACAGCGAGTGCACCAATGCAGAAGGTGGGGGATATGTGCACATTAGCCGAAGAACGGTCGATGGATGCACGTTTCCCGAGTTGTTCCGAAGCGATGCTGTACGTTCCGGCAATTTCGACGAGAAGGGCGGTTGTTACTATTATCTGTGCTGAAGGTGAGTGGGCGAGAGCCAGACATCAGATAGTGGAATAGCACGCCTTGTATAACGCCAGTAACAAGGCCATATGATTCTCCACGAAGCCAGCCACTCCTTCGACCTTATTTATCTTGGCACGCTCACCGGCGTCAGCGGGGCGCACAGGCGGCGTGTTACTAATGTGAGAGCCGACAAGCATGAGGGCGAGCAGCCCGACCTTGAATATGAGCGACGACATTGGTGTGTTGCGTTGAAGGCAGAGCCAGGTCGCTTGGTGTCCGAGAAGCATGCATTTCAAGGAAGATGGTTATAAGCACTCAGAAAATGGCACAAATAGCCAGTGAGTGTAGGGAAGTGAGAGTTGCTTGAGCTATCCTATACACGCAATGTGTCCCAGCGGCATAGTACAAAGCCGTTCGAATACCATCTGACCGTTCTCTCTTCACACTGGCACTCACCAGCTCCCATGGCGACGACGTATAGCAGAACGTCCGTATTGCAGATAAATGGTTAGCACGTTGAATAATGCCCGCTATAGTTCTCAGCCGGAGGTCAATTTTCGCCTGAAGGCACGCAAGAAGCCTACGATCTTGCCGGCGTGCACGCTGGTCCGAGTGTGCCGTAAATACGTGTCCTTTACCGCTCTCTTCGCGCCGGCTCATGGACTTTTCAAGAGGATGAAAGCGTTAATGTCGCCTGTCCCGATAACTGTGGGCGGCAAAAAGTGTTATCGTGAGAATGGAATTTCATAGAGCGTATCGATGATTTGGACTTCTTGGTGGTAGCGGACGCGACAAACATCAGGCGGCTTGGCGCGTACTCTGTACCTGATCACGTGCTATCCACTGCTCCCACGGGTGTGCAGAGACGGGCGTGCCTATTAATTCTCCAGGGACATACTGTACGCGATGATGGTCTCCTCGTATGCCAGCGTGCACAGGGGAGGCAACTTAAAATCATTCGTTTTTTAACACGACTACGAATTTTACGTTCTGTTTCTGGACTGCGGGGGCAAGTGCGGGGCTGCACTTCATTGCTTACTATTGCTTACGCTCGGCCTTCCGTTTCTCTGGGTGTCTCCGCCGACCCCCAGCCCACAAACCTGCTTCACAAGCCCTGGGTACTGAACCTTCTCCCCACCTCTGACGCTGTCTTTTGCTCGTCTCTTATGTCCATACCCTGCAAGTCCGCTGCACCGACACCTTCCATGTCGTACGAGAACGGCGAAATGACTACGAGCGACGAACTACCGGCCGAGTCCTATCAGAAATAGTTCGACAGTATGGTTACTTCACAAGAATGACGTAGGCTAGGGGTGATACGAACCGCGGCGTCGTGGGAGCCATGGATGCCAATGGAGCTGAGGTGCGTCCTTCGCCGCGGATTTGCGTTCAGGGCGGCTATCAACATGGGTTCCTAGGGTCTCCTTGCTGTCCATCCAAATTATAGCTTGACGCGGGTTCGTTAGGGGTGCGAATACGCCCTCATCGCGCTTTATGACCTCTCTCCGCCCAATCCCTACCGTGGCGATCAGAACCTCTACTACCCCGAACGTGCAGCTGAGCTCGCGCCACAGCTCGATGATCTTAGGGTTCTCGGGGCTGTTTAGCGCTCATTGCCGGTGGTGACCGCGGAGAGCTGCGGAGAGATTCATTCCGCTGGACAGTGGGAAAACTGGCGGCAACTGTAGGCGCCGCTCGCTACCCGTATCCGAATGTACTTCAGATAGAGTACCACAGCTCGTATGCACTGTTCACACTCGACACCGCTTGCAGCTAGATTGGCGTAGCCGCTCCTCTCGCACGATCTATAGCACCTAATGGGCGCGCAGCACACGGCCTCGGTCCAGCACACGGCCTCGGTCCAGCACACGCGCCAGACTCTCCCACCTGACAGTCCGCACCCGCATCTTCTGAGGCCGTCCGAATTTCTAGTTATCACTATGGACGAGTCGACCCGGACAACGGTTTTGGTCGGGAGTCGTTAGTGATCCGGCGGGCGAAGCCGAAATTCGCATATGGTCCATTATACCCGTGCAAACGCCCGTGGTCCGTAGACAACAGCAATGCAAACCTACAGCCTGGACGACAGCGCTCTTCATCCCCGCCATGCGCTCCTCGTCAACGATTTGCTCCTCTCGTCCTCCTCACGCCCGTCCTACCGCCGTATCACGGTACTCCTTTCCACGCTGCGCGGTAGAATTGGGAAGTATGTCTTGCGCCAGTTCGGCCGGCGACTGCTCACGTCTTCGTTGACGGTCAGCGTCGTGCCTCGTGCTGTCCATAAATCCATCGCCAGAGGGAAATCTCAACAACGGCTACGGACCTCCCCGCGCTAGCGCCGTCGGACCTCTTTGAACACATTTCGTAAGCACACGCGACCGAGCGTTCGGTGGTTGTAGGAACGACGGTCGCCGCGATTCTGCTATAGTGGACCCGGCGGAAGACGCTCGCCACCACGCCGTTAGCGATGACCTGGTAGGACGACGGCAGCGTGGAGGCGGAGAGGTAGATGGGTATCGTGAGGACATTGCGAGTCAGGGAAACGTTAATGTCGCCTGCGTCAGCTGTCTGCGAAGGGGGCCTCGGAGAACAACGTACAAATATCTCTGTCGTCTTGTCTGGAATATCACCTGGGGTAGCCGGGTAAGTCCTGTCCGTGCAGCCCGTGGCGGACGAATACGTCGAGCCGCTCTGCCGTTGTGCTTACAAGACAGCCCTCCTCGTGCACGAATGTGCTGACGGGACGAAAAAAGATGAGGAAGACAAGTGCGTTGAAGACTGCGGACGCCATGAAGATCGCGCCCAAGAACGAGCGCACACCACTCTGCGGGCATACCCCCGTATCGCAGGCGTGCGCCGCTATGCTTGCCGGTGAGATACAGCCAACCAACACGAGGAGCCACACGAAGGCAAAGAAGCAGACGATGGACCGACTGTCGTCAAAGATCGCGCGTAGGCTGAGGAAGAGGAGCGATGTGCACGACAGGCCGAGGCAGCCGAGGATGTCTGTGCGGATCAGTAACGCCTCGTAATTCACAGTGGGGATGGCTGAGCGGCGGTCCTTCAGCTGCGTCTAAACCAGAGCCGGACCTGCCCTGCTCACCGGAGACGAAAATGCCGCCCACGATAAACCCGAACGCGCAGAACTCGTAACAACGGACAGCCCAGTCTCAAAAGACCGGACACGAAAGCAAAGCCTTTTCTCGAGACCATATAGCGGGGGACAGATAAGCTGGAATGGGATTTAAACACCATTCAGCAGGTACTGCACGGCTTCTGTGTGCTGAGCGCTGAGCCCCCATCCCAATTAACCAGGACTTGTGGAGCAAGCGGAGGTTAGATGAACACGTCCTCCGACGAACCAGCATCTCATCTTTATCTATAGGATTGGACATTCTTTGAGACTAAACGTTCAGACTGTGGTCTTCTCGGAAGTTAAAACTTGTTGAGATCAGGAGTCGCGATGCCTGAAAAACATCGATCACGTCACCTAGCTCCCACGTGCTTCCTTTCGGATACTTTGGACCGAATAAAACCACACGTCGCTGTAAACCGGCTCCTTGTCGTCTGCTGGCGCACGCACTGAACTGTGAGGTTGGTGAGGGCCCGGCGTTAGTCAGGACGGACGCAGGCAACGGAGAGCAGCTCATAAAGAAAGGAGTGACCGTGACTTTGGGGAACGAGGGAGTGTGCGGAACCGCTATGCACGTGGGAAGAAGGAGGACGCAAAGAAAGGGAAGGGCGCATGTGACACTGCCAGGCTGCGCTCGCTCCACCGGGCTCCGGTCTCGTGCCTCGGCCGAACCTTGAGCACATGTTCGATTGGGACCGTCATCAAGCTCAAGTTCGCCCACTTCGAACGCTTGCACCTGCCGCACAACACGGGTTGACGTCGCCCGCCCCCGTATCACACAGCGTGAACACCCCAGCATATCACCCAGCTCGTCTACCCCCCAGCGACCGAAGGGCCCGTTTCCCGTGATCGCCACCTGCGAGCCTGTGCCGACGGCAGCGACTGCAGGATCTCCAGCCCGGGCGACCATCGAACGTTCTGAACGTTAAGCCCCTGTTCTTCACCTATCAGTTCATGTTCCATGTGTTTCCATCGTTCCTTGCGAATAGGCCTGTTCGCACAAACATGCTCTATCCTTACATAGAGTAGGCGCCTTTCTAGAGCTGTTGTCCCTTTTCCGCTGTAGAGGAATCTTCCCTGTCACTCCATACCATCCCAACGAATAGGGAAGCTGAAGGCGCCAAGCGCTGATCTTGGAGTTTATGGGGTCCAGCTCTGCGTAGCTTCGGCGAGCTGGCACGGCTCGAATATTATAGAGGAGCACCCACATAAGTCGCATCCTCTCCTTATCCATCTCCTACGGCAGTGATCTATGGGTTCATCTTTACCGAGCTGGTGTTCGTAACCCCCGGAGCTCGATGTGTTC
Organism: Vararia minispora EC-137; assembly: GCA_022160365.1. Lineage (NCBI taxonomy): Eukaryota > Fungi > Basidiomycota > Agaricomycetes > Russulales > Lachnocladiaceae > Vararia > Vararia minispora. Next base: position 14,245 of record MU273639.1, read on the forward strand.
AACAGTTCGCCTTGTCGGGACGGTGCCCTACTTCCCCCGGAGCTTGTTGAGATTAACGGCTTCATCACGACGAAGCCCTACTTCTCTAGACTTCCCATACTAGTACTGTCACGCCGTGGTGCCGCGGCTTCGCTCTGTGATTCGGCCACTACAATGACAATCAGCATCATGGAAGCATCGAATGATAGGAGACAACGCGCCCCGCGTGGTGGCGTACTGCGGGCGTTGAGGCGTTAAACTGGTTAGGGGCGGCTACACTCGATGCTCCATGTATTCTGTCATGGCTCCCTCAGAGAGCATCTGCAACTTCTGATCATCTCTACACAGCAAGACTAGCAACGATGCGAGCGGCGCGGACTCGGAAGTGTGCGGTGCGACAGGTGCCGGGATCTTGAGCGCGCGGCGTTGCTGGCGTTTCACATTACAGCACTGGCTGCAGAGACACGGCTCGCCTTGAGTGAAGCAGCTTGCCTTCCGTCTTCATGCAGACACGGGTCACCACCGCGAGCGCATCGATCCCTCACCTTGTCTCACCACTCAGATTGCTCCGCCATGCTCGGGCTTCGGACGACGCTCGGCTTCCGTCTTCGATCTCATTGATGGCTTCCAAGATGCCTTCTCAAGCGAAGCCAGTCATCCTAGCGCTGCATCCGTCCGCTGGCTCTGCGTCGTCCTTCCTTGCATCTTCTCATTCTCCCCTACGTCTCGCATCCGTCTTGCGTCACTTCAAGCAGCGCGTCCATGACGCAAGATCAGAATTTCGCTGACCGCTCGAGGCCGACTTCGCTCCATGCCCAGCATGAAGATCCGGCCCACTCCCAGACACCTTCTGTCAAGCCGACCATTCGCACCGTCCTCTTGTTGACCTGTATCCTCGTCCAGTTCATCGACTCGTACAATGGCTCGTCTATGTTCGCCGCCATACCCCCGATTTCAGAGCAGCTCGGCATTCCCACCAACCAGTCCGTCTGGCTCATCAGCGCGTACCAGTTGACCTTTGCATCTCTTCTCCTCAGCGTATGTCGCGTTCGATTCTTATTGTGGCGCGGCTGACGGTCATCGTAGAGCGGAAGTTTTGTCGATTTGTTTGGGCCCAGTAAGCAAGTGTTCTGTCGATGGCCCCATGCGGCACTGAAGCCTCTTCGCAGAGTATATCTTCATCTCCGGGCTCCTTATCATGTCATTCTGTGCACTCGGCGCAGGTTTTACTCGGTCCAGGGTACCCTTGATCATTCTGCGTGCTCTGCAAGGAGTTGGTATGTCCTCGTGTGCGTCGTCGCTCCGCGCATTCTCATCGATCGGCCAGGTGCGGCCTTGAACGTGCCGGCTGCCGTTGCGTTCATCATCCGCCTATGCCCGGAACCGGCCCTACAAGCACGCGTCCTTACTCTATTCTCCGCGATATCAGGTATTGGCGCCAGTACGTCTACTCTAGTCGACGCTACCTGTCCACACGAGACCGACGGGCTCCGACTTTGCAGCTGTGGGTCTGTTCATCGGTGCTGTGTTCGTGACTGAGGCGAGCTGGCCTTGGGTCTTCTACTTCTCGAGCATATTTACATTCGCCCTCGCGTGCGTGGTGTTCGTCCTCGCACCCATCCATCTTGCGCGACCACATGTCGATACGTCCAAGGGGCGCCTTCGAACGGGATTGAAGCGCGTCGACACGGCCGGCATCTTTCTGCTTACTGGTAACTATCCCGCCGTACTCTCGAAGCTCACGCTCATTTCTGTCAACAGCGGCCCTCATCCTCTTTATATTTGCCGTCACGTCGGGCTCGATCGACGGCTGGGGCTCAGCTCGCGTGATCGCGCCGCTAGTCATCTCTGTAGTCCTTGCTGTCGCTTTTGGAGTATGGGAGAGTAGGATTGACGAGCAAGTGGCGGCGGTGTATGTTCTATTCCGCTCCTCTTTCCCTCCCAGCACTCATTGAACACAGTCCCCCATCGATGTGGAGACACAAGAACTTTGCGATTCTCGCGGTGCTCGGCCTCTTACCAATCATGTGGTGGGCCGCCGTCCAATTTCTCTTCTCGTGGCTCTGGCAGCAGGTATACGGGTACTCGCCCATCGAAGTGGCGGTGCACTTGTACGTTTCTCTCATTTCCACGGTATCTGGACTAACAGGCAACTATCTCGTCTACAGCTTGCCTCTCCTCCTCGTCACGTTCGTCATTGGCCCACTCGCGGATGCGCTACATAAGAAGGTCCCGCTCAAGCGCGTCATCCTCGCCGGGCAGATGCTCCTCCTCGTCGGCACCATTCTCCTGCCATTCGCAAACACACGGGGCAAATACTGGCGATTCGCCGTACCCGCCTTCATCATCGGATCTTCGGGAAATCTGCTCGTCTTTACCACTGCAAAGTACGTCCTCCCCTTCCTTGCCAGATCTAGTCTCGCTCAACGCACCCTAACCGCCCCCCTTCCCCCCGTAGCGTAGCGCTCTTTGCGAACATCCCCCCACGTATCGCCGGTACCGCCGCGGCGATCTTCAACTCCGCGAACCAAGTCGGTTCCGCAGCAGGTGCGGCGATCATCGCGTCCATCGAGGCCGGCGTGGAGTCAGGCCACGGCGGGCCGACAAGATTCGACGGGAGGGCGGCGGGGTTCTGGTTTCTCTTTGCGCTCGAGACGATTGCGGCGGGTGCAGTCCTCGCGACGATGAAGTACGAGCCGCCTGCGGGCGCAGAGAAGGGCGGTGGTGCGGACGCAGGAGAGCTAGTGGCTGTGGAGGCTGGAGACAGAATGGGAGCGCCGCCGGAGAAGTAGACGTTCTTGCGATACCTGTAGCTCAATCCAACTTGAAGGCTCAATCTGGTGACTCTTCCTTGCCGCGTTGTGCACACAGGCCCCCGCATATGTTCTCTCGATCCCGGTACCTAGTGTGACATAGGTAATTATGAAAGAAGGGGTTGTGTAGGATGCCAGTGTGTCAGAGGCGGGCGAATAATTAGTGTGATAGATGAGTGGTAGCCCCTTCGTGTGAGCACGTGAGCACGAAGGGGCGTCCAGCCGAGCGAGCCAGCGGCAGCCACAGGCGTGCTTGCTTCCGTCCGCCACGACCACAGCTTCGCGCACTACACAGTCAGCTGTAGAGCATCGTACACAGTCCTCATTGAAGGGTCGATGACATCACTACTCGCAGCTGTGCGACTTTCCTGCCGCGCGTCGCCGCGTCAGCTTCACACTTGGTTGTGACCCACGAGCTGGCCCCTACTGTCGACCGGGTCTGCAGTGCTAGCCTGACTCCGGCCGTAAGTGATCGCATCCTTATTTTATCAGTAACCTATGCTCATCTGCGACGCTCATCGCCCATCAACTCTCACGCCGAACAGCTCGACGCTAGTCGCTTGACATGAAAGGAAGTCGCTATGGAAGAGCGGGCACATAAAATCACTGCGCTAGTTTCAGAGCATTAACCATACCACCCCAAGATATGCAGACTATAGCTGCTAACGGAGTTGTGCGCGCTATTATGTCTCTATCGTAATTACTTCGACACTTACCTGCTTTTCTTAGCCGAAGAAAACTACTGTTCTTATCATAGGCGGTGGGCCTGCGGGCTCGTACGCAGCCTCACTTCTTGCCCGTGAGGGCATTGATGTAGTCCTCCTAGAGGCTGGTAAACATCCAAGGTATCGTAAGCCCAAGCAGATTCAGTCCAGGTGGCTGACGCGTCCTTACGCAGAGAGCACATCGGCGAGAGCATGCTCCCGTCGATGAGGAACTTCCTCAAGATCATCGGTCTCGAAGAGAAATTTGCGTCTTTTGGGTTCATGAACAAGGCGAGCCTTCGACGAGTTTCCTGGCATTGCGTCGCTCTGACGTTCCGTTCAACAGCCCGGCGCTGCGTACAAGATGAACCAACTTGAAGGTGTCTGTTGTGAGTATCTGCGTTTTGTTCTTTGGTCGTGACTGATAGCGTTCTTCAGATACCGACTTTCGGATTCTCGGGCCCGGGAATAGCACATGGAACGTCGTACGCGCTTCGCTCGCTCTTCGCTGGAACAGCCGCCCGCTGACTTCTTGCAGATCCGCGCGCAGTCTGACGAGCTGATATTTCGCTATGCCGCGGACATGGGCGCCCATGTCTTTGAGGAAGTGCGCGTCGACTCGATCTCGTTCGAGAACGGCGGCGACCCGGCGACGGCGCGTCCAGTAGCGGCGTCGTGGGGGAGCAAGGATGGCCAGACGGGCGAGATCGCATTTGACTGGCTGATCGACGCGTCGGGCCGTCAGGGCATCATGTCAACGAAGTACCTTAAGAACCGTGTCTTCCGTGAGGGCTTGCGGAACGTCGCCGTGTATGGGTATTGGACGGGCGTGTCGATCTACGATAAGGGCGGTCCACGCGAGAATTCGCCTTGGTTTGAGGCACTCACGGGTTTGTGGACGTCCCCGTTTTGGCCGCGCGTAGTCTCTTATACACTTGCGGTATCTAGACAAGACCGGGTGGGCATGGGTGATACCCCTTCACGACGGGACTCACTCGCTGGTGCGTGGTCATTTACCCCATGCGGTTTGTCTTTTCCTCAGCTGCTTCGCGTGGATAGGGCGTTGTGATGCACAGCGAAACATCCAACTCAAAGAGGAAGGCCAACCCGGGTAGTCTCGAGGACCACTATTTCTCGCAGCTCAAGCTCTCGCCAGGTGCTCAGGAACTTTTAGGCGACAAGGCCAAGTTTGTTCAAGGTAGCATACGCAGCACGAGCGATTACAGCTATCATGCTAGAGGCTACTCGGGGAATCATTTCCGTCTAGTTGGAGACGCCGCGGCCTTCATCGACCCACTGTTCTCCTCGGGTTGCCATGCGTCTTTTTCAAACTCACTGTCCGCGGCACTCACCATTCTCGGCTCAATGAAGGGCCAGATCACGGAGGAAGAGGCGCAGAGCTGGCACGACACCAAAGTAGGGTTGGTCCAGACACGGTGAGCCGCTCCGCCCTGAGCGTGGCAGTCGGTGGTGTTCAATCAAACGGCGCACAGGTTCCTCATGATCGTGCTCAGCGCCTACAAGCAGATGCAGATAGGAGACGTGGATATTCATGCCCACGACGTAGATGCCCCGAGCTTCCATAAGGTCTTCGACTTCTTTCGACCAGGTGGGATCTAAACCTTGTCTTCATCACGTTTTCACCGTGACGACGCCTTCGTAGTTTACCAGGGCGATCCTGACGCGCCGCCGGAAGCGTTGACCGACAAAGAGCTGAACGAGATGATCAACTTCACTCGTAGCTTCTTTACTCCCTTGACGCCTGAACAAATCGCGACCGCCCGTGAAAAGGTTACAAAGCTCAACAAGCCGGAGGCGATGTCGTTCTCGGGGCCGATCATGGTCACCTCAGAGCTCTCCCACGTTCTCGATCATGAGGACGGCGACACGTTCGCGGTGCTGAAACGTATCAACACACTTAGGCTGTTGCAGAACGAGATTTCGCCGGACGCGTTCATGACAGATGTGCTTCGGGGCTACCGCGCGACTGTGGAGAGGGGGAAGATGGGCCTTGCCAGGATTTAGTATTGCGACTGCAAGCGAATAGAGGTTGTATTACTATGTCTATGTTATCTCGTAAGGATAGAATGTACTCCAGTAGTGTCGTTCTGCGCTGATTCCTACAGACAAGCTTGAGTTCGTATGATGTTGGGCTAGGATGCGTATTTGTATCTATTTGCAGCCATGCCTCCGTTGGTGACGCGTGTTGCTAGCTAGCGCCTGCGCTTGGACCCTTGTCACCCTGTCCGGCGTTCGAAGCCTTCCACCTATTTTTCTCTATCCGGCTCTGTGATTGCTATTCCAGACGTTCTTTATAACGCATTCGCAGGTCACGTACATGTGATGTTTGCCAGAGAGCATGAGACGCATTGGCGTGCGAACGGGATGCACAGCAAGGAGCCGGCTGTTTTCATCGTGTCTGCAGCTCTCAACTTCGTCTCTGTTCTCATTAGTACTCTATCCGGCGCAGACAGCGAGCTTACTGCTCATTCCATCACTCGCGTGCACCGAGAGAACCTCTGAGCTCTTAAGCCCACTGCGCACTGTTATCACAACAGTCAGCCATCCGCAACTTCTAGGACAAGCTGGCTCTATATTAGGTCCGTCTTTCAGCGTATAAGGTGTGCAACACTGGCAGCTATTTTCCTTTCTGGCCATCGCCATGTCCACGACGGTCTACACCCTCGTCGACGCAGTCGCCCTCATCCTTCTGGCGTACCTAATACGCTCATACCTCGCCAAACGGCACAATCTGTCCAATCTACCGCTTCCTCCAGGTCCTAAGCCTCTACCCATACTTGGGAACCTTCGAAATGTGCCGAAAGCATACCCATGGAAGGTATTCAAGGTGTGGAAATCGTTGTACGGCAAGTGCTCCAACCTTTCCATTCCAATATCTACCTCTTACAGCGATGAATCAGGCGACATTTCCTCTATCCGCCTTCCAGGGGAAACCATCATTATCATCAATTCCGCGCGCCTTGCACGGGAAGTACTCGACAAGCACGGATCCATCTATTCTGACCGGCCGCCATTCCCTATGTTCGACTTGTACGTCTATTTGTCCCATCCATTGGCATCCGACAAAGATACAAACTCGGCGACTTTTAGAATCGGGCAGACCGATTTCAATCTTCCATTCAAGCGGTACGGCCCGGAATGGAGAGCAGAGAGAAAGATCGCCGAGTTCGCGCTGCGCCCGGGCGCTTTACCTGACTACCATGGAGTTTTGGAACGTAAAGCGTGCACTCTGCTGACAAGCGTCCTCTCGCAGCCTCTTGATTATCCGCTGCACTTGCGGGAGTGAGTCCCGCGTTTCTGTGTGTAGAGTTGCCGTGCTGAGCGGTCTTTTCGCAGTTACTCAACAGGGATCATTCTTTCAGCAACGTACGGATACGAACTTCAGGGCCCGGAGGATCACTACGTCACCCTCGCAGACGAAATTGGTCGGCAATGCGTTCATATGGCTGACCACGGCGCAGTTATCGTAAACTCTCTGCCATTTTGTCTGTTTTCGCCTCTCCCTTCACGCCAGAGTACTAACCCGCGAAAGTTGTACAGTGAAATGGCTACCTGGATGGATTCCGGGAATGGGCTTTCAGAACTTGGTACGAGACACGAAGGCCCTCGTCGACGAGATGGTCCACGGGCCTTTCGATTTCTGTAAGGCAGAGATGGTTCGTTATTTCATAATGCCTAGAGTGCTCACAAATAACAGCAGTAAACAGGCCCGGGGAAGCTCACACCCATCCATCGTTCGAAAACAGCTGGAGGAACATCAGAACGTTGCTACCCTCGACCAGGAACGAGCTATTCGCAACGCTGCTGCATCAATGTACACGGGTACGTATTGAACTGCACTCATCATTGCTGTTTAAAGCTCAAGCCTCGTTTTGCCATCAGCTGGCGCGGAATCGGCGAGTCTGCTCCTCGAAATACTGCTACACCTCTGACGAACAGTCTTCAGACGGCTTCCAGTCTGTGGACATTACTTCTCGTCCTTGTCCTGCACCCGTCAATCCAGAAACATGCTCAAGAGGAGGTTGACAATCTTTGCAGGAGAGAACGGTTGCCTACTGTCGCTGATCGACCAAACCTCCCGTATTGCGAAGCACTATGCAAGGAGCTCTTGAGATGGGCACCGATTACGCCACTGGGTATGTTTCATAGCAGGCTAGATGGATGTAGGCTAAGGATTTCCAGGCGTAGCGCACGTATCCACCGAAGATAGCATAATTAACGGGTATTTTATTCCGAAGCGTATGTTATCTTTCACGCTGGCCTTAGGTCATGTTTTCCGACGCTCATGTACAGATTCACAAATCATCGTAAATTACAAGTGCCGATTCCTTAATAACCATCCTCCTATTGAACTGACAAATTACGCAGTGTCGTGCAGCATGATGAGGATATTTACAACGATGGTGACAGCTTCCTCCCTGAACGCTTCTTGAACTCGGAAGGCAAACTGCGGGATGAAGCGTACTCTTCGACTGTGTTCGGATACGGCCGAAGGTTTGTCTGGTCTTTAGTTCGATTTTCTGAACTTTTTTCCATGTCTGTGAGCATAGGATTTGCCCTGGCCGGTACTTGGCCCAATTGAGCATTTGGCTAGCCACGGTTAGCTTGCTCTCCTGCTTCGAAGCAAGCCATGCAAAGGACGACCTTGGCGAGAACATCCCAGTGTCCGCCGATTACACAGACGGACTCATAGTGTACGCTCTATAGCCCCGCTTTCTGGTCCCCCGCTAATGCACACACATCTACAAGACACCCCGTCCCCTTCAAGTACGCACTCAGACCCCGGGGAGATTGGGCGGTTAGATTGATCCATTCCATTATTGATGATGAGAGAGCAAGTGACGCATGAATCTTGGCTATTCTTTTTACGGCCTCAGACAGAACGGGCCTTGTAATCTGTTCTGAATCTGTGTAGCTCTGTGGCGATAGATCCATTATGTATATCGTTTCATTCATCCGATCAGCCGCGCTGACACACCTGGCTGCCTCGGCTGCAAAAGAACGCCCCTCTACGCGCTCAACGTGCATTCATTAGACAGCCGCATTCAATGTATACTTTTCCATACCTTCACCGGCTGCGATTGCGTAAGGAAGAACAAGGCCTGATGCAATGGACGGAGTGACTCGTCACGGACATCGGAATCGGTCCTGCTCAGGCTTTCATAGGCCCAGGATTATCAATGTACGTTCCACATGCTCTAGATATAGACGACGAACACCGGACAGAGATAATTTCACGAGGAGACCCAAAGTAAGATGAACAAAAAATTATACTGATCGCTACAGAGAATCAGCCCAAACGTAGCCTGGCAGGCGAGCTTTAGGCGTGTCCGGAGACACCTTCCCCCAATCCACCTCGCAGCCCATCTCATAGAGACGAGCGAGGACTTCAAGCTCGCCCTTCCCACCAACAGCTACTTCATTGGGGCCTTGGTCCGCCTCCGCAGTTCCCATATCGACTATGATATCGCATTCGCGTGCCAAGGCCGTGCGCGCAACCGGAGTGTCTACGAAACGCGCTCGAACGCCGGCCCAGTAGCGGGGGCTAACCGACGTCTCTTGATCGAGGACTTCACTGAGATGGCCAGAAATAAGCGGTATACGTGGCGGGGATAAAGACGGCGCGCAATCGACGTCAAAAGCAGATGTCTCCGAGGCACTGTTCGCTTGTATCACGACCCTAAGGTCGCTCTCCCTTGACAGCGCTGCGAGGGCATCGCCTGTGCCGCGCACAAGAAAGATGTCTTCCGCATGCCGACCTACGATCGTCGCCTCTTCCACATCGAAAAGCGCAATGTGCTGTTCGAGCGCGTCCCTTCCGCCAATAACAGCTGCTAGAAGTACGTGAGATGAGCAGTCTTGTTGAGTCTCGGCTCGAGGATGGCGGAATACGGAGGAGACTGGCAAGACGCCTGCGAAGACGCCAGCCGCATACTCGCCCTCACCCTCGCCACCAACCGCACTGACGTTGATACCAAGTTTGATGAGCGTCTTGGCAAACGCCGAGCATCGCGCAAAGAAGTCGAATTCCGGGTGCCAGCAAGCGCTGTCCGCCCCTAAAGTGCCATTAATCGCTAGGAACGCTGCGGGACCGAGATCCTGAGTGTCCTTAGGGTTTGGCTGCTCATTGCTTGCAGCAATGTTGAGGGGACTACTAAACCACAGCCCTACTCGTGGCTTCATGTGTAGAAGCGGGCGGGGAGCCGGCTCGATAGAAGCCTGCCGCAATGCCTTCGCGAGATCCCGCCACGTACCGACCACAAAGGCCTGCCGTACGACATGGTGATCCCTGCATAATTGGCTTGCAGCGCAGACAGCGGCAAGGTCGGCATCATACTGGCGAGAGCCCGCTAAGGACCTGAGGTAGCGTGCAGCAAGTGCGCGGAAGTCGGTAGCGTTTTTCGCGCTGATAAGGAAAAGCTGCTCGCAGCCCACCTGCTGGGGGCCTCTGCTGCGATATACACTAGCCGGAGGGTGCTCGAGAATGAGATGTGCGAGGGTCCCCGAGAGTCCGAAAGACGACACGCCGATCCGGCAGCCCTGACGCTCGGAAGAATGCAGGGCATGATAGTGACTCGGCAAAGTCAACGGTGTGTCGGTCTCGTCGATGATCTTGTGCAGCGAGCCGGTGAACGGCTGAGCTGGAAGCATGCAGTGCGAGAAACATAATAGGGCCTTCAAGACTCCTGGAAACCGAAGGAAATGGTCAGACACGACATCGCGCAAAACGGCTCAGTTTCGACACACCAGCGAGACCAGCACATTCCTCGGTGTGGCCAATCACGCCCTTCAGGGAACCTATCGGAAGAGCTTCTTTTCTGTTTTCGAATACCTCCTTGAGCGCATGAAGCTCAATGTCGTCTCCCAACTTGGTTCCCGTGCCGTGCGCTAAGACAGAGGCAATTGAGCCCCGGCCACGCTTAGGTGATTCGATGCAATCGCACCTTCGACAAAGCAGAGGTCGTCGGGCATGATATTTGCCCTGTCGAGCGCCAGGCGCAGGAGACGAATCTGTGCGACTGGGTTCGGCGATAGGAACCCGCGTGAAGCCCCGTCGTGTGTAACGGCGGACCCTCGAATGCTGGCATACGGACTGACTTGCACATTTCGTGCTTTCTGGATGACAATGGCGGCAGCGCCTTCACTTGGAAGCGTCCCGTCTGCCCATTCAGAGAAGGGAAGACATGTACCGGAAGGAGAAGCGATCCCAGAAAAGGACCTGAACAGGGTGCCGGACGGATGGAAGTGCGTTGTAACGGAAATTACAACCGCGGCCTCGCAGTCGCCGTTCTGGATGGCAGCGCACGCTAGGATCTCGTTCAGTATCGTAAAAAAACTGCATATGTAAAGTTAACAAGCCTTGGTGTATAGCTACCGCGCTGCTCGAGCACGCCGTTTTTATATCTATAGCTGGTCCTGTAAGGTCGAGGAAGTGCGCCAGCCGTCCAGCAGCTGCATCATCGGACATATTGAATATATCACGGGCGTACTCTGTTCAGCATTAAGAGCGAGTGGGTGCCTGCACGTAGCTAAACACGCACCTTCGGTGCCAACATGTCCTTCTCTGCGAAGGCGCCAGCCCGATTCGTTTAAGGCCGTGAAGACTCCCCACGCCTGCCCGCGCAAGGACCCAGGTGCGACACATGCATCTTCTATTGCTTCATATCCTAGCTGAAGCGCTAGTCTCGCGTTCGGACTCATCGCCTCCGCATCGCGCAGCGAGATGCGGAAGAAGTCGGCGAAAGATTGAACGTTGCGAAGCCCTACTGCCGAGTCGTCTAAAAATGCGGAAGGGCAGAGGGAAGGTCCCTGGGGTATATGCTGTTCCGTGAAGCGGGATGGGGGCCGATCAGTGGAGAGCATCTTTAGGAAAAGGTCGGGTTCTGCGAGCGCAGACCAGAGGCTGGTCATGGATTCAATTCCGCCCACGAATCGACATGCTGCGCCTGTGATGACGTGCGAGCTTGAATTCTGAGCCGGAGGAACCCGTATAGGCAAAACAGAGGGGTGAGAAGAGTGCGCGCTGGAAAGAGGATGGGCAGAAATCGATTTGGAGGCGACAAGTGTACATAATTCCTCCACGTTATGTACGCCATACATTGCAGCGGCGGAGATCTCGACGCCGAATTCGCGTTGAAGTGCCTTGACAAGCTCCACCGCGGCGAGCGACGTTAAAGGCAAGTCGTCAAAAAAACCCAGGTTTCGTACGAAGAGATCGTACGGAACGTCGAATGTGCGCACAAGAACTTCACAAACTCTGCGCTGCAGATCTGGGATTGTGGGTTCGGACAAGGATGCATCGAGGAACGAAGGTGGGGGAGTGCTGAGACGGGAAGCCGGATAGGGCGTCCGTGGGGGAAGTACAGGAGAGGACGGTGCAAGCAGAGATGAGGAATAAAACTCTCGTGGAGGCGGAAACTTGCTGGGAAAGTCGCTGTCACTCTCCATGCACGAGATGATTTTCCTGATCAGCTTGCGATTAATCGACCTTTTCGGAGTGAGAGGAAGCTCGTCTACGAAGAAGATGAGCTCCCTGCGTAGGCGTTTCTCAAAGGGGAGAAGAGTATTGACACGGAGTATCGCGTCACGGAGGTCATCCCAATCGACGGAAGAATCGGGCTTGATGCGCAGCTTGACCAGCGCAGCAAGCGAATCTTTCTTGCAGTTCGCAACAAGCACGGCAGACTCTATGCGCGGATCTTGGAGAATGACCTGTTCCACAGCCAGAGAGTCAACCTTCTCTCCGGTAGAAAGAACGACAATATCATCCTTCCTCCCGATGTAGGTCAGTCCTGCAATGGAATTGAGTATCGGCTATATTTAATCTGTCGTTACTCACCCTGTAGAGGTTTATTTGTGGCGTTGAACTCAGGTATCTCCTCATCGCGCCCAATATAAGCGGTGCGGGGAATATTGTGAGAAAGCTTGAATATATCGCCAGTTCGATAGACAGTCACGTTTGCGTACGAACTGAAGGCAGAGGTACCGATATTGTCATAACAAGTAGGAAGATCCTGCGGGGCCAGTACAATGTTAGGAGATAGAGAGAAGGAAGCATGGCCACCGACCTCGCCCAAGACAATCAGTTCTCCGAAGCTATCCTCTTCATCTTCCTTACGTATGACACCCGAGAGACCGGGACATATACTGAAACCGTGCTCCCGGTGCACAGGGTCCTGCGCACGACGATGTGCTGCCCAGATAATCTCAGTAAGGCCGTAACAGTCTGTGTACTTAATACCGAGAGATGCCATCCACTGGAACACGGGCTCGGGTGTATGTGATCCAGCGACGATGAAGCATTCGAGGGCCTTCAGGTGTTCGAGGGCTATCAAGTCTCCGCCAGAACAGATAGACATTATCTCGTCGGCAATCAAAGGGGGCGCGGTGAAAGAAGTCACACGCCCATAATAGGCGAACGCCGTGAGGAGATGTTGTGCAAGTGACGTCGACGGAGGAAGAGTAGGCGACGATAGAGTGCTGTCAAAAAAGACGTAACATCCGCCGCTGGGAAGCACGGTGCCGCTAGTCGTTCATCAGACGGAAGGCGGCTTCTATGCAGGAGCACAACGTACCAGAAAGCCACACCAAGCTCAAATGCGTGCGCGAGAGGCATCCATCCAAGGTGCCTCACCGGCCTGGAAACCCAGGTCTGGACGTCCGAGCCGACGCTGAGTGCGGTCCTTGTGCCGGTGCCGATGAGAAATTTGTGCGTATAAGTCACGCATTTGAGCGTAGCGCGGTCAACCGCAGAACTGGTGAACATCGTGATCGCCTTATCGTCCCCGGAAAGTAGATGAGGAGGTGGATTCTCTGATACGAGCTGCGAGAGAGATCTGTGTGTATTCCGGGGGTAAGTCGAACGGAGCCAACTTTTGCATGCTGGAATGAAGTTCGACACGCGTCCCGCGGCGCTATTCTCTATCTCGTAGCCTTCTGGGAAAAGGGAGAAGAATGAAACGATGGGTATACCGAGTCCGGAGGTGCAGCTCTCTACTTGGGAGAGCAGGCTCGGCAAAACCAGGATAAGGGCGGGCTTGACGATGGAGATCATACCCGCTAACAGGTCGGCTTCCACTCGAGGCTGAACAGGCACAGCAACAGCCGAAGATTGCCAAATGGCCAAGATCGACAGAAGGAGCATCGTATTGTTAGGCGAGACAATCATGACGGAAGGGTAGGCGCTCTCCCGGCTCGTGGGTGGAGCAAGATGAGCCGCGAGGCGGCGAGGAAGCATGACTGCGGCAAGGGCGTATGCCTCCGAATAGGATAGCGCGACATCTCTGTCTTCAACTAGAAAATCTGCGCGCGGTTCCGTCGAGGCAAAATGGTGAAAAACATGGGGTAGAGACGTCGAGGATGCAAGGTCCATGTAGAGGGCGTTCGCGGAGATGGAAGGAGAGAAAAGGAGTACACTACCAACGTGATTTTGACCATGCCAGTGTTCCATGCACCCGTGGGCCGATTGAGCTAGAGAAAGAAGGGCAGATGCATCATCTAGAATAGACAGCACCGCCTGCGTGACGCTGATGAAGTTTCAGACCCCCGCTTTGTGCAGATTTCCAGCGGGAGAAGGGAATACTGTTTGAGCCCAGCTTTAGGTTTCGATGCATACTAAAGAGGATGCGAGGGCCGTTTGAAGACGACAATGGTGAAGATGGGATGATGACGGAGCGAAGAGACGGCTGGGCGACCTAGGGCAGTGCACTGTACAGTAAAGCCGCGTGTTCGTTCTCCGGCCCGGCCCGGCTCCAGATCCGGCTCCGCACCTCCTTTTCTTCTCCATTTCCATCAGCCACGCCGAGATCGCTTTTCCGACTGCCGTCCCGTCACTAGAAAGCGGTCCTCGTCAACAAACTCTAAACATGGCCCTGCGTGGGCAGCTGTCTGTGGTGTACTCTCACAGCATCAATGGGATCCGATCTGAGGTGGATTATCCGATTCCAGCGAAGCTTGAGCTTGGTCACGCACACAGATGGCTGCTATAACACGCGATATCCGTGCAAGATAACAGCGACCAACCATTCATAGCCCAAGCGTTACCATCCCAAAGCACGCGTATCCGACATGCGCCCCGTCGTCCTCATCACTGGGTGATTCGTACTGTGTGATGAGGTCAACGCAATGCACACTGACACTCTCTGATTCACAGTTGCACGACAGGAAGCATCGGGCATGCGCTGGCGTTGGAGTTCTCAGAAAAAGGTCGGTCTCCCACGTCGGCGGCTGTGTCCGAGCTTGGCTCCGAGCGATTAATCAGGCTACCACGTCATCGCGACGTCGCGCAGCTTAAGCACGATGCAGGATCTCGTCGCGCGGGACGACATAGACACCCTCGAGCTAGACGTGACAAAGGCGGACTCGGTCGCCGCGGCGCGCACAGCCGTCGCAAAGATCGTGCCCACAGGCCGTCTGAACATCCTCGTCAACAACGCGTGCGCCCCGCCCGCACATCTCCGGTTCTAATCCTGATCTTGATCTGGACCTAGCGGCGGCCCGGATATGGCTATGCCCGCCGTAGAGACGGACATCGAGGCCGCTCGGGCGCTCTACGATGTGAACGTGTTCGGTGCCGTGCGGATGATCAAGGCGTTCGCGCCGCTACTGCTCGCAGCTGCGCCCGACGCGCACATCGTCAACGTCGGCAGCGTCTCGAGTCTCATGCCCGTCCCATACCTCTCCATGTACTCCTCCGCGAAAGCCGCGCTCGCCGCGTACACGGACACACTGCGCCTCGAGCTTGCTCCATTTGGGTACGACGTCGCCGTCGTCCGTTTTACGCGTCCTCTGACTATCGTGCTACATCGTGGCTCAGAGTGAAAGTCACGCTCGCGCAAACGGGCCCGACAGAAAACTCCACGGCGCTCCCGGATTTCTCGCCACAGGTCGCCGAGGACTCGATGTACCGCGCCCATCTCCCCGTGTTCAACGCGGCCTTCCGAAAAGCGAATGAGGGCCGGATGCCCGCTAGAACGTATGCACGCGCGTTCGTCGCCGGCGTTCCACGGGCTGGAAGCTGGATGTGGCTGGGACAGGGTGTATTCATGATTTGGTTCGTGTCGACGTTTGTTCCGCGGGTAGTCTTGGTACGCATAGTTCGCTTCTGCGCGATGTGAACACTGTACTAAAGGGACCGCAGGGCTTCGTCGTAACGAAAGTCTTTGGTTTCGACAAGCTCCGGAGGGAATAGAGCTGTGCCGGGACACGGTCGAGAGAAGAGTAAATCCGTCTGTCTGCACAAGTTTCTAGCTTTGTAAAGAAGATGCCGTGAATGCCTACCATAAAGCTTCCTCAACAAGACTCACGAGGGTTTCCGCAAGGCTGTTTGCATTGATGCGTGACATCTATCGCCGGTCATGTTCCCTGTTATGTGTACCAGTCAACGTGCGTCGAAATTGCTGCATTCACACCATGTTCCCGTACACTCATGATCGCACGCAGACAGCTATCACCGCCATACAGAGATGAACGAGACTAGTTCGGGTGCGACGGACGACAGCGCGTGGGCTAAGGCGGATGTTACGAAGAAGACCATCATGTCGATGGGATGCTTCAGTGACACATGCTTGTATGCCCGCGGATATTGGTTGCATCATGGCGTGGCGACAAGCTGAGCGGGTAAGCCGTTTTGCACGGGCTGGAAGGGGGGCATCCACGGTTTATTTGGGTCGTGTCGACGCCTGTTCCGTGGGCAGTCATAGTACGTATAGTTCACTTCTTGCGAAGGCCGTCCTAAAGGGGCCGCAGGGCTTCGCGGTGATGAGGCTCTTCAGTCACGATGCGTCTCGGGGGGAATAGGGCCATGTCCCCGACTCGGTCGGGCGGAGAGATTGAGCATAAAGAGAGGCGGGTTGCACGGACACCAGCTCGGCAGGGAAGGTCCCGTAAATTACTATCATAAAGAACGGATAAGGGAAGGGTGTAATGTGCGTGCACGCTCCTCTCCGTCTATGACAAGCTCGAGCCGCTTCGGCTCGCCGAGCCTACGCCGGGCTGGACCCCGGAAACTCCAAGATCAGCGCTGTCAGCTTTCCGATGGCATGGAGCGACAGTGCAAGGACCGGGTAGAATTCCTCCGCTGTGAGAAATGGAACGACGACACCAGAATAGCGCGCGCCGCATGTAACTATGAAGCGCGCGCGCGCGCGAACCTTGGCGCGAACAGCCTTGTGCGCAAGGATTCGTGACCTCCGCGCGGCGGGAAGGGAATTGGCAGCATGGGACGAGTACGGTGGAAGTGCCGATGGCGGAGAGCGCGGCTTCCCGGCTTACAGGCCAAGTTTCAAAAAGCGCAAGGAATGATGGAGATACAGTATAGGCACGGACTGTACCAAGGCCCGGCGTTCTGAGTGATTGCCGGCTGGAGGCCCGGCAGCAGACGACATCAGAGACCGTCGCGGCCGGCGGCGGTCACGGGAAACAGGTCCCTATCGCTTCTGCCGTATTTGGGAGTGAGCGAGGATGGAGGTTACACTGTGTGACGCGAGGCCGGCGTGGGCCCGGGGTACTGTAGTAGCACGCTGCCATTCTCAGCTGCTCGCGTTCGCTCGCCGTCCGGCTCTCGATCGCATGTCACGATAGGGACACAGCTGTTATCCTCGCCGCTGCAAGCGATCAGTTAAACGGGCGGGCACAGATCTGGAAGCCGCCGAGCGCGAGAGCTCGGTAGGAGCGGAAGGACCATGCCCTGTTCGTGCGCAGTTTTTCCCACGAGGCGTCGCGCGCTGCGTCTCTATGTAGCATGTACTGTACTAGCACTGTAGGAGACGATCGCATCCGCGTAGGCTGACGCCAGCGCTGTCACTCGCACCCAATTATCACCGCAACAATCACAGAGGAGTGGAATGGAAATGCACAAGGAAAGCTTCGGGAGAATACAGCGTTGGGACACGACCCGAGACAGGCTATTATAGGTCCATGCATACACACCAGCCCCGTCACACCGAGAGCCCAGAACGATCGTCGAACGACACACACTCACCCCTCCGCCCTCGCACACACCTCGCTCACAACCCTCTCCGTCGTCTCCCACAGCATCCTCGCAAGCCCATCATCCCGCGCCTGCGGCACAGGCGTATCGAGCCTCCCGTACGGCATCAGATACGCGTCCTTGTACTTCTCGCGCTGCGCCGCGACTTCCGCACTCGTGGCTGCGAACAGCGTCGTGTAGGCGCCTTCGCGCGGGCCGACGCCGAGGGTGCGGAAGAGGATGTCGATGTACCACGGGTTGCAGGCTTGCGCGCCGGCTGGATGGTGTGTGCCGGTTGGGGCGGGGTGAGGTGGGAGCGCAGAACACGGGGCGGGACGTACCGGTTTGTACGGTGCCCGGGTGGAGCGAGAGGACGGTGATGGGGTAGCCCTCTGCGTCGAACTGCCGCTGGAGCTCGTGCGCGAAGAGTAGGTTCATGAACTTGGACGTATCTGTAGACGCGCCTCAGCAAGCGGGCGGGCGAGGGGGTAGGGCGTACTGTAGCGCTTGATGCGGCTGAAGAACGAGTTGTTTGTGGGCAGATCGTTCAAGTCTGCGAGACTCTCGAATTTGTGCCGCACGGTGAGCGGGTGGCTGAGCGAGGAGTGCTGCGTGGGGTGGACGTGAGCGCTGAGCGTCAGATGCGGAGACGGCGGCAGACGCACGACGACGACGCGCACGTCCGTGCCGGGAAGCTTGGATGTGGATTTGAGGAGGGGCAGGAGCTCGCGCGCGAAGACGAACATGCCGACGTGGCTGGAGAAGCCTGCGTCAGCTGCCGAGCTCCAGAAGGGGGAGAACATACTTCGTGGCGATCGACTCCTCAATCCCCTCCGGCGTCATGGCGTAATTAAACGCGAGTCGTCCCGCATTGTTGACTATCCGCATGCTGAGATGGGCGGGCGGCGTGCAGGCAGGGTCGGGGCACGACGCACCGAGGATGTCGACGCGCGACTCTCGCTTGACGAACGCATCGCCGGAGCGCTTGGCGAGAACGCACGAGGACACGTCGAGCTGGTGAAAGACGAGCAGACCGCTGTCCCTCAGGCGCGGGTTTGCCTTCTCGATGACGGCGAGACAGTTCCTCGTCTTCTGCTCGTTGCGCGACGCGGCGTAGACCTTACAGCCATGCAGCGCCAGCTGCTCGACGCAGTAATGACCGATCGTCTCCTCGCTGCGCGACGCTGGCGTCAGATGTTCGCTGCACGACGAGTAGAATGATGGAGAGGGAGGCGGCGCACCTGACGCCGGTAACGACGGCGACTTTGCCCGTCAGATCGGGGATCTCCCGGGCGGGGTCGTAGTAGCAGTGGTCGTAGCCCAGGGCACTCCAGAATGCGGCGCCGCGCATGGCGATGATGACGTCGGCTCAGATGGGGATAGGACGTCGGAGAGGCTCGACAGAACAGAGAGAGAGCGGGCGTTGTTGGTCCCAAGTGGGCATTATACGTCCAGTGGCGGGCCGTGCGGTGTCATGCAGGTCCGTGGGGAGCGGCCGTTGTGCAGACAGCATGCATCGAGCGCGGGAAGCGAAATAGCGCACGCGGCCGAACAGCGTCACAAACGTGACTCAAGCCGCTGTCTTGCTCTCATCGACATTCCATCCTCACATCCCCCAAGATCAGATCCAATCAGCTGCCTTTGTGGCGCTCTCACACCTCATCCACAGTATCAGAAAGGCGAAACATGCTCCACAAACTCCTGCCCGGCGAGCGTAGAGCGGCTCCAATCGTCCTGCAAAAAGCCATCGGGATGCCTTGTGCGGTCGCCGCGCTCTGATGACGTGGGTGCGGCGCAACTGGTGAGCGAGGCGATGCCTCTCACCAGTCGTCACCGCGCGTACCCACAACTCTAGATTCTCCGCTTCCAGCGCGGTGCCCCGCGGTCGGACCGCGACTGGGCCTCGGCGCCTTGCATCCGATCACCGCTCGTGCCCGCAAGTGTCCCTACGAAGGTGCTCTCAAGAAGGTACAGACAGCTCCTGTATTCAGGCGTCCGCAGGTATATGTTTGCTAGGACGACAGCGGGGAATCACCCTGTCAAGCGACGTGCGCCAACGATCAATTCGTACTTCGCGGCGTGTTCCCCGGCGCTGATTGGAGCGAGAGCACCGAGCGCAGCGCGATGACACTGGTCATCATCACCTATCATCTGCGAGCTGGTACAGGAGGAATCGCTGTAAGCTGCTAGCCCATACCGCTCGCATAGCCAACGCTTCCAGAAGTCTTGGGCGAGAACTATGTTCGCTCCGACTCCCATGGACTACAAGTCAGCACACATGTGTCCTCGGCGCGCCTCGACGAATGATGGGCGCAAAGCTTAATGGCCCTCATCCCGACGGCCAAACGACGACGAGCCTGATGACAGCCGTGACCCGGCCCGCGTCCTATTCTGTATTCTGGCCCCTGTGACTCCGACGGGGCTCGTTTGAGCCGGAGTGCAGGGATGGACACCTTCTCCCCGAAGCCGGCAACGGGCGTCTTCCTCGTGCCTCTGCGTGCCTCCCCCAATTCAGTCTCGCAGCTCTGACTTCTCCATTGCCGAGGCATCTGACAACCACAAGACCGCTGAAGAGCTGCAGGACTTTGCACACGCTCCTTCCATCTCCTTCTCCCGTCATCGCCTCGTTCCCCCCCTCACTCTCCACCCCGCTGTGCGGCCTCGACGCGATCGGCCATGACGTCCGTAAACATATCCGCGCTTCCGAATCCCGACACCGAGCTCGCGTATCTGCCGCCGGCCGCCGCGCACGAGTTCGAGGTGTACCGCTATGTCCTCGTCGCCACCGCAGGCGTAAAGTCCGATCCGTCCGTCTGTGGAATCTCTGCTTGACGAGGGCGCACAGATGTTCGCCTGGGAGCTCGCCGTCGATCTTTTTAACATCTATCGGATGCTCTTCCAGTCGCCCTTGAGCCTCCCGGCGTTCTTCTACATTCTCTCGAGGAAAGCCTCCGTTTCCCCGCGCACCGTCTGAAGAGTCGATCCTGACCATCGCGCTCGCTCGCAGGTTCTCCGCGTTCGGATTTATCATGGGCGGCGTCTTCATCTCTGGTGCGCACCGTCCACACTGCTCTCGACTCGCACGCAGCCTGACCCCTCAACCAGCGATCCCGGTCGCAAACTGCGAAGCCCTCCTAATCTGCATCGGCATCTTCTACTGCATCGGCACGTCCTGCACGTCCCTCCTCTTCTTCTTCCGCATCCGCGCCATCTTCAACGACAGCCCCCTCATCGTCGGCTTCTTCGCCTTTGTGTGGCTCTTCGTGCTCGGCGGCGGCATCGCCGTGCCCTTCGCGCTCACCGGCATGGCAACGCACGTCGGCGACACAGGAATGTGTCTGCAGAGCGGCGCGCGCTCCTTCGCGGGCGCCAGCTTCATCACGTCAGCCGCGTTCGACACGCTCGTCTTCTTCTTCATCTCGTTCCGGCTCATCACGACGTTCGTGCACGAAGAGGGCCACCTCGCGCACACGCCGGCGCAGCGTCTCGGCGTCTTCATCCGCCACGGGCTGCGCGGGCAGGGTCTCCCGCGCTTCTCCCGCGCCGTCTTCCAGACGGGCCAGCAATACTACTTGTGCGTCCCGCGGCGCACACGGACACTCCGCCCCGCCGCTAACGCGCACGCAGCGTCTCGCTCATCTCGAACGTCATCACGATCTCGATCTACCTCTCGACGTCCACCGTCCCGTCCTCGTACCGCATCATGTTCACCGTCCCGAACCTGGCGATCGTCAACAGCATGGCGACGCGCGTCTTCCGCGAAGTCCGGTACGGGCGCATCGCGGCGACGGTGATCCCCACGACGACGGAGCGCACGACGTACGAGATGCGGTACAAGCGCTCGGGCGGCCGGGGCACGCAGGCGCTGTCGTTTTCCGACGGGGCGTTTGTGGACGGGACGAGCACGACGCTATCGGTCAGCAACGATCCCAGCGTCCGCAAGACGGATTTCGCGGCGATTTTGCAGGGAGACGTCGAGAGGGCGGACGTGACGGGGCGGGAGGACGAGCCTGGGCGCGAGGAGGGCGAGAAGAGGAAGTCGTTGGCGGGCAGCGCATAGCTGCGGCGGGGTGTGCGTTGTAATGCTGTCATCTGCGGGCCGCGTGCGAGCGTGCGTGCGTTGGCGTGGGGCAGGGCGCAATGTACGATACTGTATGTAAATGCACATCTCAGGAGCGCGCTTTGGAGCGCCGGCGGATTCTGACCAGAACGTCGGTCCGAACTAGGGATTCGCGCGAGTGCCGACGCCGCGTGCTGCGCGTCGCCTTGAAGCCCGTACAGGATCAGTGCATCACGGGCAGCTACTGCTAGCGGCTCTAAGAGCGTGGGTCCGTCGACGGGACGCCACAAGGCTGCCACATGCTCTCCACCCGCCAAGGCTCTCACGCGCCGTCACACTACTGCCACGACGGGCGCGGGGCTAGCTGATGATGGACAGGACGAATGCTCGTCGTGGCGAGACGCCGTCGTCTGAGCCCAGGATGCCCGGGGAAGCGACGGAGGAGGCCGGGGTTATCTCCAGTTGCAGTCGAAGAAGAGTGCTATCCCCAACGAGAAACTAGCTCCGAGTGGTAGATGGCGGGATAGGCGGCTCCGGCTGCGAGAGTAGCACAGCCCAGGGCATCAGTGTTATAGGCGGAAGATGGGGTCAAGATCGGGTGTCGTGAGGAGGGCAGTGAGATGGACAACTCGCAGACCCGATACGCATCGCGGTTTCGGAGAGCCTGTCTAAGGCGGGCGAGCAGAGCTCTGCACTCGACCCGGCAGTCTGGCGCGCTCGTCTGCTCCGCCCCAGCGTCCTTATACTCGCCCAGCCGCGCACGGCCAACTGCTCCTCCACGCACTCCATGGACCTCACAGCCGACCCGCCCTGCATCGTCGGCGCCGCCTGCAGACTCCCGGGCAACCTCGCCCACTCCTCCGCCCTCTTCGCCCGCTTCCAGTCCGGCGACTGGCCCGCCGCCAGCACTCTCCCTCCCCCGTCCCGCGCCTTCCACCTCCACTCCACGCCCGAGTCCTTCGGTCGCGGCGGCTGGCTCGCCGAGAACGGCGTCGAGTCCTTCGACGCCGCCTTCTTCCGCATCCCACCCACAGAATCTCCCACGCTCCGCCCGAACGTCCGCCTCGCTCTCGAGCTCACCTACGACGCCCTCCTGCACGCCGGAATCCCGCCTTCGTCCTTGCGCGGGAAGAACGTCGCCGTCGCGTTCGGCGTCGGCACAGAGGACGGCTGGGACATCCGGCGTGCGGCCATGGACGATGATCATGATGGTGGGAAGCGAAGCGCGTTCGACGACAACTGGGCCGCGTCGAGCGATCCCAGCGGCGTCTCCGGCCGCGTCTCCCACTTCTTCGACTTCCGCGGCCCGTCCTCCGTCCTCTCCAACGCATGCGCAAGCGGCGGCTTCGCCTTGCGCGACGGTCAGTTCCGCCGCCCGCTACGCTCGTTGAACACCCCTTTGATGTCCGCTCCGCAGGCGTTCTCTCGCTGCTGCACGACGGCGCCGAACTCGCCGTCGTCGGCGCCCTCGCGACCCATTTCTCGCCCGCGTCCTTCCTCTGGGCCCAAGCGTCCGGCGTCGCATCGTCCAGCGGCAGATGCGCCTCCTTCTCTCCCGACGCGGACGGGTACTCGCCTTCCGTGCGCAGAGCTCCCGAGCTCATCCCCGCACCGCAACGCTGACGTCCATTCTAATCCGAAGGAAGGCGCCGTCGTGCTCGTTTTGAAGAGGCAGAGCGCCGCCGCCGAGGCGGGCGACGCTATCCACGCGCGCATCCGCTCCGTCGCGACGGCGCACAACGGCGGGATGCGCACGATGTTCACGCCCAACGCGCACGCGCAAGCGCAGCTCATGCTGCGTGCGCTGGCCGCGGCGAAACTGACGCCGCAGGACATCGACATCCTCGAAGGTGCGACACGCTTTTCCTGAGCGATGGCACGCAACTTGACTCGCACAGCGCACGGATCCGGAACGCCCGTCGGCGACACGCTCGAGCTCGAGGGCATCCGTCGCGTCTTCCACGGACGCACGCGCAACCCGCTCCTCCTCTCGTCCGCAAAGACCGTCCTCGGGCACTGCCACGGCTCCGCCTTTCTCGTCGGTCCGTGCTTCCCCCCTTATTCCCCCTTCTCACCAGCACACGAACGTCCTCCAGGCCTCCTCAAAGTCCTCGCATGCTTCCACCACCGCGCCGTCCCGCCGCACCACGCCACACCCTTCCCAGAGCTCTCGCACGGCGACGTCGTCGTTCCCACCGCGCAACGCGCGCTGTGCGCCGGACGCATCTTCGCGCAGGTCAACTCGTCCGGCTTTACGGGCTCCATCATCAGCGTCGTCCTCGAATCCGGTCCACCTCTACCGCTACCCCCGCCGCCGTCGTCGTCCCCTCCGACACCACCCCCTCGCGCCTTCTTCCTCCCCTTCTCGCACCACGCCGCGGAGAAGCTAGATGAGCATGTGCGCGCGGTCTGCGCATGGGCAGTAGATGTGCGGTGCCCGCTCGACCAGCTCGCGGCGATCCTGGGGATCTGCCGCGAGCACCACGAGCACCGGAGAGCCGTCGTCGCGCGGTCGCTGGACGAGCTAGAGGGTATCGCGCGCGGCGGGGAGGTGAAGCGGGTGGCAGCGCAGGGTCCTGCGGACGAGCGGCTGTCTCGAAAGCTGTTCGAAGGCGTCGTACCGGCCGTCGACGGAGCGGACGTGCTCGGGGAAGCATCTCGTCTCTATGAAAACGGTCAGACGCTCGCGTTCGGTGCCGTGTATACCAAGCGGTCGATCGAGCCCGCCTTCTTGTCCTCTTTCCCCCTGTACCCGTTCGATCGCCGCCGACACTGGAAAGACCTCCCGCCTTCGTCTTCGCTCCGCCCAGCACCGCTCTCCGTGCCGCCGTCGCCTACAGCGGACTCCCCGTACCCGGAACCCCGACCCGACGCGAGTCCGGCAGACCAAACCTTCTTCGACCTCATCGAGCAGTACGGCGCGCCGCTCAGCCCGGCTCCAGCGCCAGCACCATCCCTCGCCCCATCGTACTCCTGCATCCTGCTCACAGGCGCAACCGGCATGCTCGGCGCGCGCCTCCTCAGCCTCCTCATCCAGCGCCCAAACACAACCATCTACTGCCCCATCCGCGGCGCCGACCCCGCATCCCGCCTAGAATCCGCCTTCCGCACCCACAACCTCGACCTCCCCGCGCTGCACGCCGCACACGCGCGCCACGCCCTCCGCCTTCTCCCGACGCAGGACCTCAGCGCACCCGCGCTCGGCCTGCGCCCGGAAGACTACGTGCGCGTGCAGCGCGAAACGGGCCAAATCGTGCACGCGGCCTGGACGGTCAACTTCAACCTCCCGCTCTCGGCGTTCCGCAGCCTCCTCGCGTGCACGCGCACGCTCGCGCAGCTGTGCATCGCCGCGCCGCGCCGCGTGCGCTACTTCTTCGTCGGGACGCACGCGAGTACGTTCGGATACGAGGGCGAACGCGTGCCGGAGCGCGCGATCGCACCGCGACGCGCCGACGCGCTGGACCAAGTCCGTATTCCCTCCCTTCGCTCCCTACAGAGACGCTGAGCGTGCGCGCAGGGCTACGCCATCGCCAAGCTCGTCGCCGAGCACGCCCTCCTCCGCCTCGCGCGCGCGCACCCCGGCACCTTTGACCTCGCGCTCGTCCGCACGGGCCAGATCTGCGGGACGAGCGCCTCCGGCGCCTGGTCCGCAAACGAAGCCGTGCCCATGCTCATCGCCTCCCTCCGCGCCCTCCGCGCCCTCCCCATCGAAACGCCCGACGCCGCGTGGATACCCTCAGACACATGCGCCGCCGTCCTCGCAGACTTCCTCGACCTCCCGCCGTCGTCAGACACACTGTTCCTGCACGTCGCGAATCCCGTCTGTCGACCCTGGACCGACCTCGCGCCCGACCTCGCACGCATCGCCGGCGCGCCCGACTCTGCGCTCCTTCCGATGCGCCAGTACGTCGCGCGCGTCCGGCGGCGCCTCGCCGACGGCCCGGGAACCGACGTCCCGATCGCGCGCCTCCTCCCGTTTTTCGACGCCATGGCGCGTTCGGGCGTCGCGCCGCGCTGGACGCCGCTCGACGTGCGGGAGACGAGGAAGCGCAGCATCGCGCTCGACGGCTGTCCGCCGATCGCCGGCGAGCTCCTAGAGAAGATCGTCCGCTGGTCCCTCGCACAAGCGCCCCCGTCCCCCTCCGTCGCTTTAGTAAACCCCCGCCACCCGCCCGCGCACATCTTCGTCTTTGGGCCCGCAGCACAGGACGCGCGCGCCGTCCCACAGCACCCCGACACGCTCGCGGACATCCTAGCCGCCGCCCGCGCGTCGGAACTCTACGCACCCGACGACGCACTCCTCGACCGCCAGCTGCACACCCTCGCCGCGCAGCTCTCCGCCATCGCAGCCCTGCGCGCCCGCGGAATCGCGCCCGCCGCCGTCGCGGGCTACTGCTTCGGCGAATACGCCGCGGCCGTGACAGCCGGCGCACTCACGCGCTCCACCGCCGTCCGCATCCTCGTCGCGCGCGCACACGCCGCGCGCGGCGTCGCAGGCGCACTGCTCAGCGTCTTCGCGGACGCGCAGACGGTGCGGCGTGCGCTCGTAAGGCTTGAGAGTCCGCCCGCGCTCGGCATCGTCGCGGGGCCCAAGCACATCGTGCTCAGCGGCGCTGCGGCATCCGTACATGCTGCCGCAGCCCGCTTCGAAACGGACGGCGTGCGGACCATGCTCGTTCCCGGACAGACGCCCTTCCACTCTCCCCTCATGCACGCGCCCGCCCGCGCCCTCGACTTTCCTTCCCACCTCCCCGCCCCAGACGCACCAACACCGCACTTCGCATCCAGTCTGACCGGCACGCTCCTCCCCGCGCCGACGCTCGCGCGCGCAGCGTACTGGAAACGGCACATGTGCACGCGCGTCGACTTCCACGCTGCGCTGTCCGCCGCACGCGCCGCGGCGCCCGCGCGCGCGCAGATCGTCGACGTCGGGCCGGGGAGCGTGATTGCGAAGATCGTAGGGCGGTACGGTGGGGATTGGGAGGGCGCGGAGATCGTTCGGCCCGAGGACGCGTCGGTCGGCGTGCGGGACTCGGACGCGTCGGTCGGCGTGCGGGACGCGGACGCGGCGCCGCGCGCGCCTACACCCTCCCCGCGCCCACCCGCGCCGTCGTCAACGGACGTCACGACGACCGCCCTGGCCCTCCTCTCTGAGATGTTCGGGCACACGCCCTCGGCGGCGCTTCTGGAGAGCCCTCTACACGCGCTCGGCGTGCACTCGCTCGACTTCCTCCGGTTCGCGGAGGTGCTCGCGCAGCGGACGGGCGTGCGCGTCGCGCTGTCCGCGTACGTCTCCGACGCGCCGTTCGGCGAGATTGTTAAGGACGGCGCGCGTTCGTGAGCGGTGAATTCGGATGTAATGTGTAGCTAGGACGACGAGCGTGTAATAGCACGCCTTTGCGCACCCTTCCTCCCCTTCCACCTCCTCTGCTCCTCCCCCCAAAACTTTCCCTCCGCTTCCTCCGCCCTCTCCCGTTCCTCCCCCTCCCTCTCGTCCTCATGCTTCACCCCCACCCCCCTCCTAAACCCCATCCGTCTCTTCAACTCCCCAATATACCCAACGCCCGCCACACTCCTCCTAACCACCTCCATCTCCCTCCTCCTCTTCTCCCCCCACCTACAAGCAACACCAACCGGATACCCCTTCCTCGCCCTCCTCCGCGCACTCGCCGTCTCCTCCCCGCGCTTCTCACGCACAATCTCACGCCGCTTATTATGTATACGCTCGCGCTTGGCCCTCCGGAGAGCCACGAGCAGCCGCGGCGGAAACGGCAGGGACTTGCGCGCCTCGTCGCGCGCGAACGCCGCCTGAATCTCCTCCAGCTCGTCCTCGACCGCCCGCACGAACCCATAATCCCTAAACACGCGCTCCACACCTCCTCCTCCTCCTGGCGCGGCGCTACGATCCAACGCATCCTCGAACGCCGCCTCGACCCGCAGATCCTCTCGCCACGCCCGCAGCTCCGCCTGCCTTCTTGCGCGCTTGGCGCGCGCGCGGATCCGCGCGCTGATGATGCCGGAGATGTGTGCGGGCTGGCGTTTCATGCGCGGGAGGGGGCCGTGGAAGAGGGTCGGACGCATCGGGGCGCCGGTGAGGATGGGGCGGGTGGAGAGGCGGCGGCGCCAGACCTAGTGGGTGGGGAGTGGGGTGGGTGGTTTAGAGAGGGAAGAGGGGAGGGGGGACGCACGATTTCGTCGCGGATGAGTCGGGCCATGTGTTCTTTGTCGAAGCGGATGCGGACCATGCGGGCGTAGCGCGCGAGCACGGCTTGCCAGTGCTCGTCGCCGGCCGCAGCGAGGCGGAATCTATCGAGGAACTGCGGTGGGGCGGGCTGTGTGAGGTTGTGGGCGGTGGGAGGAGAAAGGGACGACGCACGCGGTGGGCCTTGTCGAGCTGGACGCGGGCGAGGCGCGGGGACGTGAGATTGCGCCATCGCTCGAAGAGCCTGCGGATGCGCAGGCGGACCTGGGAGGCAGGATGGTCAGGACGGGCATGTGCGAGGCGGGACGGACGCGCACGTGGTCGTCGGGGGCGAGGAGGCGGAGGGGGCGGTAGAGGGACCAGAGGGTGGGCTGGCGGTGGGCGCGGAGGTTGTAGAACGGCGTGTGCGGGTGCGGGTGGCCCAGGCCAGCCAGGCGCGCGGAGATGTCGGCCCGGTGGGCCAGCGATGCGGGCGGCGGCGCGTAGGACGGCGCAGACGCGGAGGGGAGGGTGCTGAGGGCGCGGAGGACGGGCGGGCGCGGCAGGCGCATCGCGGGCGGGGCAACCAGCTCGACGCGCGCAGGAGCCAGTGCACGCGCCTCGGCTCTTCGGCCAGCCGTCCCACCCCTACTGAAGTACTGAGATGTGACTGACTGCGCGCCTGCCTCTTTCGTACGTCTCTTTGCCGATCTACCATCCGCATCGAGCGTGGACACCGCAGCCCGGCCGAACGCGGTACTGCCCATCCGTGGCCGACGATCCCATTAATTCTATGCCGTCTCCGAGGCAAGTGTAGCATTGTCTGCCTGCTTAATAAGCTATCCTTGCGCGTACATACCCGAGTCTACAATCGGTATTTCCTGTGTTCACCGCGAATACTTATGGTACACAACGTAGAAGAGAAGAGTACGTCGTGATAATGGACTGGTGAATATGGGAAACTCTAGACCGCATAAATCTGGTACCAGGATTACAACGATCTCGGACCGCGATTATAGACACGTCATGTAAGCGGGATACGATGCATCTATGCGTAGAGTAGGGCGGACAAAACAGGTATGCATACAACGAACGACCCTGTCTTCTTCCTTCGTTATCAAGAACTCCGATCCTTGGTCTGTGGCTCCTTGTCACTCCTCGACTTAACAATCGTCAGTCGTGCTCTCTTCGACGTGAACCGGAATCGCCTCACCACTTTTGCCGGGTACTTCACCAGAGACTTTGCGAAGGATGTTAGCTATATCGTCTCGCTTGTTCTTCTCTGCCAGCTGTAATGGCGTCTTCTTCTCATCCGTCAGGGCGCTTACGGATGCACCGCGTTCGATAAGCACGTGGACGACCTTTGCACGGCTGCTGTCGTAGGCCACATGCAAAGGCGTCCACTGGTCGTTGGTGCGTGCTTCAAGCGCAGCGCCGTACTCCAGCAGCAAGCGAACGACGTCGGGATGGCCATCTTCCGATGCGAGGTGCAGGGGCGTCGACTCATCCACGTCGCGTGCGTCGACCTCTGCGTGGCTGTCAAGAAGGAGACGCACAACCTCAACATGGCCGTTAGATGATGCCGAATGCAGCGGCGTCCAGCCGTCCTCGTCCCGCGCGTCGACTGCCGCACCACGATCGAGAATGAGCTGCGCAACCTCCATGTGACCTTCCATGGAGGCCGTGTACAACGGCGTCCACCCGCCGTTGGTGCGTGCTTCGAGTACTGCGCCGTGCTCCAGCAGCACACGAGCGATGTTGACATGGCCAAACAGTGATGCGAGGTGCAGGGGCGTCCACTCATCCACGTCGCGCGCGTCGATCTCAGCGCCGGCGTCAAGAAGAAGACAGGCCGCTTTGGCTTGACCACTGAGTGCTGCTGAATGCAGCGGCGTCTTGCTGTTTTCGCCCCATGCTTTGACTGACGCGCCATGATCGAGCAGGAGCTGCGCAACCTCCATGTGGTCGTTCGAGAAGGCTAAGGACAAGGGCGTCGACTGCGTGTTCGTGTGTGCGTCGAGCACCGTGCTCCAGCAGAGCGCAAACGACGTCGGCATGCCCCTCTTGCGATGCGAGGTGCAGGGGCGTCCATCCATCCTCATCGCGTGCGTCGACCTCCGCACCGGCGTCAAGAAGGAGACATACGACTTTGGCGTTATCATTGCGTATCGCCTTATGCAGCGGCGTCTCGCCGTTCTTGCATCGTGCGTCGACTGCCGCACCACGACCGAGCAGGAGCTGCGCAACCTCCATGTGGTCGTTCGAGAAGGCCAAGGAGAAGGGCGTCGACTGCGTGTTCGTACGTGCGTCGAGCGTAGCGCCGTGCTCCAGCAGCGTGCGAACGATGCCGGTATGGCCCCCCAACGACGCGTAGTGCAGGGGCGTCCATCCATCCTCCTCGCGTGCGTCGACCTCCGCACCGGCGTCAAGAAGGAGACATACGACTTTGGCGTTATCATTGCGTGCCGCCTCATGCAGCGGCGTCTGGCCATTCTTGCATCGTGCGTCGACTGCCGCACCACGATTGAGCAGGAGCTGCACAACCTCCGCGTGACCACTGCCGGAGGCCACATGCAACGGTGTTTGCTGTCTATTGGTGTGTGCGTCGAACGTAGCGCCGTGCTCCAACAGCGCGCGAACAACATCGGCATGGCCCTCTTGCGATGCGAGGTACAGGGGCGTTAATTCATCCTTCTCGCGCGCGTCGACCTCTGCGCCAGCGTCAAGAAGGAGATACACGACCTCGACATGGCCTTTGAATGCTGCCGAGTGCAGTGGCGTCTGGCTTCTCTCGTCCCGTGCATCGACTGTCGCACCACGATCGAGCAGGAGCTGTGCAGCCTCCGTGCGACCTTCTGTTGAAGCTATGTACAACGGCGTGCGCTTCATGCTATCCTGCAAATCGATAGAGGCGCCGTTATTTAGAAGGGCGCACAAAGTTTCCCTGTGATTGTAGTGCACGGACATGTGCAGGGGAAGACGGCCTCCTCTCGGGTCGTGAATGTCGGGATTTGCACCACGTTCAAGCAGTAAGGTAGCAACGGCACTTTGTCCTCGGCGCGCCGCAGCACACAATGCCGTGCCCTCGTAGCCATACAAAGCGTCGATGTCTACTGTGGGAGCTTGAAGCAAGATCTTCACGAAGTCGATGAGACCGGTGTATGCACTCCAATAGAGAAGAGCATGGTCGCCTTTGCTGATGTCGTGGCGTAGCTTCTGCCATCGAGAGAAAGAGGATGATTTTGGGCGAAGGAATCGGGATAGCAGGTGGTTGATAGCGCCCGGGGCGGACCGCGGAGATATATGGTTGTACCAGTTCCAAGCCGCATACTCGGCGAAAGGAAGATCGGAAAGGGGTTTATGAGAGTCGAAGGTTCCAAGGCACATCTTGGCGAGCGTGATATTGCCTTGCATCGGCCGCAGGCGATAGGGCGCCAGGGGACCGTCGAGGGACTTCGATAGCAGAAAGTCCTTCACGGATGTATGGATGAACTGGACAGTCCGAGTCTCCTGGCCCCATCCGAAATCCGGCAAACTTTCATCACCGACTATGTGAACGAAACCGGAGCACATGGCGAGTAATGTCTCCACCGGGTTCTGAGGGCGATCGCCTGACGCAATTTTGGTTTTCCCGGAATCCAAGTCGAAGTCGAAGATCAAAACCTCTGCCAGCTCTGTCGGCGAGAGCGGGCGCGAGGCGAACGCGACACATTCAAAGACATGCCGGATACGCTTCATGATGACAGGGTTCGTGCCGAAGCTTTTCAGGATGCGCTCATACGTCGCCGGAAGAGTGTCAGGAAGGTCTCGAAGCGCCTTTTCGACATCTCCGGGGGCATGGCAGCGGCGCAGAGCGTGCAGTTGCAATTTGACCCAGAGGAACCTGGAAAGCATCAATTGTGAGCCATCAAGAAGACACCCGGGCATCGAATGGCGCATACATGCCATTCGCGTTCGAATTCAGTATCTTTTCTGCGAGGGACTTCGTGTGAGCAGGCCAGCGGTAGTACAACGGATGGGATAGCTCCTTGGCGATGTATCGTGCCAGGTCTGCTGTGTGCTCGCCCGCCGAATGGATGTCGAGAGAGTGCGTGCAAAGGTTACTCATGGCCTGTTTGATATCGTGCTCCGGGCGGCTGGTCATAAGTAGACGCAGACCATCGGTACCCAAATTGTGAAGCTGGGACAGGAGGGAAAACAAGTCGACATCTCTGTCTTGTTCAGAGCATTCGTCGAGAGCATCTATGACAACGAATGTCTTTGACGACACGGGGAGCATGCTCCCCAGATAGCTTAGGAGGATGTCCCCGTTCGGCTCAAGACGGGAGCTGTGCTCTTTGCGGACGCGCTGGAGGGCGTTGTGGCACGGCTGCGAGAATCCCGCGAGCTGAAATACCAGAGACGAGAGCAAACCAAGAACGGTTTGCTTCCGAGGGTCCTTGAAATCAAAATAGAAATACAACACAGCCGCCTCTGGGTCCGACAAAAGGGCTTCGATGATAGAAGAACTACTAGCGGTCAGCAGATGAAGAGACGTAGCCTCACTAGTCGCACCTGAGCACGCTCTTCCCGGATCCAGCTGTGACCAAGTGTATCAGCATTAGGCCTCGCAACAATAACTACGCTTACGCCTTCCATTGACCCAGTAGAATCCATTCTTGTGCGCCTTCCAGTCGTTGAACGTCGGACCGAAGAACCATTCACAGGTGTTACTCTGATGCGATTTCCGCAACTGATCGTGGTTCGAAGATGGATTGGGAGGGTCCAGCCAATCTCGAATATCCTTGTCAACTGCGCAACGTGTTACTTACAGCTCAGGAAAGTGCCGGCAGTCCAGAATGCTCGCCTTGATACTCGCGCACCGTCCCGACGTCCTTGCGAGCTGACTGAAAGTTAGAATGAGCGGAAGGTATGCGGATTTGGGACCAACCGTCTTGTACATCAGCACGAATCTCTTGCGTGACGACAAGCGTCGTAGCCGCAGTCGCCAAGCCTTCTTCTTTCGTGAGATCGTCGAGCTCTGCAAGCACGTCCTTCACCTCCGTGTTCCCTAAGAGAACCTGCCCAAAATCCTCTTGAAAAGGACGCCACAATTAGCTTCGGAGATTGGGATGAATACGAATAAAAAGCGGCACGCACTCATGCGCCTTCGGACACTGAGGCTGCGCGAAAACCGTACGATGAAAGGTTTCTTTTTGTCGTTGTCCTCGAGCTTGAGATACTTTGTGACGATTCTGAGGACCGCGAAGAGCTTGAAGAAGATGCTGATAAAGATGTTCTTGAGAGCTGCGTTCGGCTCCGACGGAGATTGTAGGTAGATGTCAAGGCGCCCCAGGAACATGCCCAGACGTCTGAAGAGGACGCCGAGAGCGTCATAGACCTCGCTCACGCCACGCGTAGCCTAGATCGCGTAGCATCAGGTCATACGTGCTACAAGCTGCAAAAGCATGGAAGGGGCGCACGTCGAGCAGAACGCCAAAGGCAACGAAGATCGCCTTGCCTCCGGGGACAGCACCATTCTTATGTACTTAGCATCAAGCACCTGAAATGCAATACCGGAAATCGACGCACCGACGCAGCCGCTACCTCAGAGCCTGTTTCCAAGAAGACTCTCACGAGACGGAAGATGGGGGCGAGGACAGCCCGGATGTTCTCCTCGTGGGCTCGGAAGTTATCGAAGGCCTTATTCTGCTTCTTGAGGGTGGAGACGAGGTCGTCGACTGAGTCGCACTCCAAGAACTTGCCGTAGGGCTGCGCGAGTAGGTCGAGATGAGTTTCGTCTCGGAAGCGGTGGATCGCTTCCTCTAGGAGCGCCCCAAAGCGAGCGGCCCGGGGACCATCGTCGCTGTCGCGGTTGTGTGGTTTGTCGATCCCTGTGGACATGACAGCGATGGATTCAGTGCGCTAGGAAGATACAAGCGTTGGTGTATGACTTTGGTATAATGGGAGGAGGAAAGGAAGATGCAGTGCACACCCCGAGCGATGTGCGCATGTCAGCAATGAGGCAGTGGCCATCTACTAGTAAAGGAAGCCCTGTACTTGCAAGAGGCGCTCAGGGTTCCGTGTTCGCTTTCATTTTGTGTCTGGGCACATTTACACAGACAGGTGCGTGATCCATGTTTCGGCAGCATGTCGCGTTCGACGGGCAGGAGAGCGGGTTTAGTATACTGTAGCAGCAGACGGTGAATCGTAATAACGCGCCGTGCGAAAGAGCACGCCTCGGACGCGGGACACGAGTAGGACACCTGTTCGTCGTGCTGTACAGTACGCACGCTTCTGTACCGTCACGCGGTGGTAGGATGATACGTCCATCGCAGCGCCGCTGCGGGGCGCCCTGCTGCCGTCGATCTTGGGCAAGGAGGATATAGTACGTGTCGTCGTGAGAGCATCATGGTATTGGGTGCGATGCGGCCGGTGCGCGTCGCGGACTCGGCCCGATTCGCCATCGTTCTGCTACTTTACTCTATATCGGGCCTACGCTCCACTCAACGACGCCGCACACGCCCATGCTTTCTCAAGCGCGGGAGAATCGCGCCATTCCTGCTATCCTGCTCCCGGGTACTGACTGCCGGGCTCAAGCGCAACGCCCACTCAACCAAGATGACGCTCGCCTCAATGTCATTTCTCACCGCCATGCGCACGCGGCACGCCCTTACCTATCCCCCAACAACCAGAACCAGACGAGCAACACCGGGTGACACCCATGCGTATGAAGGCAAATACGAAGGGCTTTCACACACCCGAGTAGCTCCTGCCACGTACGGCACACAAGGCAGAGAATGAGATCGTCGAGGAGCTTTTCGAACGCTCCGGTATGGCGCGCCGTCGCTTCTTTCATGCGGCCGGTTTTCAGGACCACCGTTGTCATCTGTCCGTCCTGCATCTATTGTGCGTCCCTTCTTCTCCCTTCCTCCTTGGCTTCACTATCCAACCAGCGCAGATGCGCGCGAATGGTCTGTTTGCAATGTACGGTCTTAGCGTCAGTCTCGCGCTGCTGCAGACAACGTGCGACGATGGGATGAACGAGCTCGAGTATATGTCCATCTTTGATATGGAGAAGGGAACGAACGAGGATGATGCTGGCGCAGAAGAGCTGGCGGAACTATCTCCAGTGGGACAAGTGCATCTTACAATTTAGTGGACCCGTTCCCGGAGTGTAATACTGAACCTCGCCAAACATGCAGGTCCTACGCGCACTATGTGCACCTATCATCCTCGATGGACGTCAAACACCTCGGGACACCTGCCACGTTTGGAGAGTCTATTTTTTAAGTGGACCTGAGCGCACGCAGACAGGTATGTGACCATGTACTGTGTTGCACCGTCGCGTGCACCCCCGTCTCTTTCTCCATGCTTTCCAGGCAACGTTCACGCAAGTATTTGGTGATGCATGGACGTGCGTCTCACGTTCGGAGACGCAGTCACACGAGCGCGTCTTGATCTGTCTTGATGTACAACATTTTTGGTCTACTCTTCCATCATTTTCGCATTTCTGAGCACTGGCCGCCAGAGAATCATCAAGTTCCTGGCTTGCAGGATCCAAGGTCCGATCCGATACCCACCTCTCAGCCAGGCGGATAAGGCGGAGGCGCGTCCGTTCGCATCTCTCAATGATGCACTACGTCTGCGGCCTGGTCTGCAGCGGGCTCGATGGACGTCGACACGTATGACGCTTGGAGGGTCTGGTCTGCATGTCGAACGAGGCTATTGAGTTATGAAGTTGTATTACTACACGCTGAGCAAGTTAAGGCTAGTATCATTCTGAAAATACAGGGTCGGGCTCCTAAAAAGGTTCTGAAAACGAGTCGCACCACGGCGTGTTCGTCAACGTACGATAGAACAGACCTAAAGGTATTCGTAGACATAAATTAGACTAAAGTCTTAAAACGACGCGAAGCGACACTAACCTTCGTGGATCACGCAGAGAACGTGGTAGGGGAGAAGCGAAACCGTCTGAGTAGGAAGTCGACCGAGCTGGCGACCAAGATGCCGGGCGGGCCCACGAAGCGGCGCAACTTGCCACTGCGCAAGCAGCGTGTCGTCCAACGACAGGCCATCGGACATCCGCTCATTGTAAGCGTTCTCGTCCACGCCCACGCTAGGCGAGGCGAGCCACGGATCATAGTTGTTGTCCACGACGTCGTATGACGCATCTCATTCTTATGCCAACACGCACAAGCGCCTAACAGCCCCGGCGCGGGCGACGCGACCTGTCCGAGCGGCGGACTAAGGATCGTCTGCGAAGCTGACGAGAGCAAGACCAAAGAAAGCGAGACCGAGGAGGATGAGTGCTGGAACGTGTGCACGGAGAAGAGCGACGCACTGCTAAACGTCGCGGGCGCGGTGAGCTGCGCGGGCGCCGATGCTTGCGAATCTGCGATGAAATGCCGGTGCGAGACGTCGAAATCTTGCTCTCGATAGCGACAGAAGGCGGGCTGCCGCAGCTTGCGCTGCTGGTAATGCTAGCATAAGGCGTAGAAGTACGCCAGGTAGTGATCAGATGACGAGAGGTGTTGGAAAAGATGATTTGGGTGAATGAATGCGGGCGCACAGTGGGCGGAATATGGTGCGGGTTCGCCTCGCGCCGCCGCTCACACAGCTGCTTAACTCTGTTAAAGCGCAATAGGCACAGTCGGTGGTGGGTTCACGCAGACAATCGGGCAGGGAACAGTGATACATACCTACGGGAACATCTATGGATTCATGGTGCTCCGTGACCAGGCGAACATTGAAATAGTCGGGGATGCCGGAGTTCTTTGTGCGGGTGGGCAACCGATAGGGTGCAGATGCTCGAACTCACCATAGCGGCAGCGGGATGAGTGCTTGTTTGGGGCAGCAGGGGAGACGGGGAAGCGGAGGGGAAGGAAAGGAGCGGGGAAGGAGGGGCGGAGAAGGGCGGAGACGGAGAAGGAGGGGACGAGAGTGTGTGCGTGGGCGGCGAGAGTTCGGGCATGGACGTCGCCGACGGCGAGGACGGTGGCGGGACGGCGCAAGGCGAGGGACGGGGAGAGGACATCGAGGCTGGGAAGGTCGAAGAGTGCAGAGGGCGCGAGCCGTGAGCCGGGTCCCGCTAGTACTGGAAGGACGTATATAGTCGGACTGGCGGCGCTGGGGTGGGAGGGCTGGATGGCGCGATTGACTCGGAGGTGGGAGTGCTGGTGGACGTGGCTGTCGAGGCAGGCGCGTACAGCATCTGGGCCAAGTGATGGCGAAGACGAACTCAGTCGCATACCGTACAGTATTCCGCGCTGCGAGACAGCGCAGCCGAGAACGTGATCGCAAGTACACTTCTAAGCTCGCAAGTTTTGCATTGCCAGCCTGAGCGAGACGACCACGCGCCCCACATTTCTACATAGTGAGTGGAATGTTCACTCGTAATAATTTGGCTTCTTCACCGGCATCGTATCTAGGTGCTGCCCCATCTCTTTTGTCCACGATCGTCAGCCGTGCATCCATCCCGGGCGGTTAAGCAGCGCGCAAATAGCGCAGAGGAACGAGGGGCTGCGGGAGAAGCCCATGCTCGTCGGGGGAGCGCGTCGACTGGACGGGGAGGTGTTAGAGCATTGTGCTTGCAGGTGGCATGCAACGCACTAGCACTGCAGTCGGTGCAGGGCCGGCGCATGATCGCGACTACTGAAGTACTCATCTGTGCGCCTGCCTCTTTCGTACGTCTCTGCCGATCTACCGCCAGCATCGAGCATGTACACCGCACCCCAGCCGAACGCAGTGCCCATCCGTGACCGACGATCCCATTCTATGCCGTCTCCGAGGCAAGTGTAGTAAGTTTGTCTGCCTGCTTAGCGCAGCTCGGCCACACAGTCTCCCCTTCGTGCTCTGTCAGCGTGCGTGTCCGACGAACTGGGATGTGCATGTGCGATTGCCATGATCCCCGATGTCGTCCTTGCGCACCGGTCATGCCTTGCGCTCTATTCATTAGGCGGGGAGCTGTGAGGACACCCACGCCCTAGGATCTTTCTCGCTCTACTGGTGCGTCAAGGTAAGAAAAACATTCTTCGTCTGTCATTGTCTAGGAAAACTCGCGCGGGAAAAATGATATTGATTGACAGTTGCACGCGGAATTGGTGCATGCACCTGGATGTGAGCAATACCAGTCTGGCTATGGTATGCGTTTGTGACGGAGATCTGTCGTGCTGCTGGGACGTTTCGCGACCAGTGCTGTCGCCCAATAAGCTACCCTCAGGCTTGTGCATACACACACGAGTCAACAGTCAACATCCCCTGTGTTCATCTCTGTTACACCTATGGTACACAACCTAGAAGATAAGCGTACGTCGTGATACTGTACTCAAACGGACTGGTGAGTATGGGAAACCCTACAGTACATAGTCTGGTGCCAGGATGACTACAATCTCGGGCCACGATCCTAGACACACCATGCAAGCGGAATACAATACACGGAGCGAGACCCGCAGGCCAGGTATACATAGTATGATCATCGAGCCTATCTTCTTCCTCTATCGTCCTTTATCGCCAATTAATCCGCCAACGGCTCCTTTCCACCCCCCGACTACCAACCGTCCATGGCGTGCTCCTCGAGTGTCACCTCGACGCTTTTGGCGGCGGGGGGACCAGGCCATGCGAAGGATGTCGGCTATGTCGTCTCGCTTGTTCTTCTGTGCCAGATGTAGCGGCGTCTCCTTCTCATCGGTCAGAGTGCTCACAGATGCACCGCGCTCGGCAAGCACGCGGACGACCTCTGCATGGCCATTGTTGGAGGCCATATGCAAAGGCGTCCACTGGTCGTTGGTACGTGCTTCAAGCGCAGCGCCGTGCTCAAGCAGCATGCGAACGACGTCGGCGTTGCCTTCATCCGATGCGAAGAGCAGGGGTGTCCACCCATCCACGTCGCGCGCATCGACCTCTGCACAGCTGTCAAGAAGGAGACGCACAACCTCAACATGGCCGTTAGATGATGCCGAATGCAGCGGCGTCCAGCTGTCCTCGTCCCGCGCGTCGACCGCCGCACCCCGATCAAGCAGGAGCTGCACGACCTCCATCTGACCATCCCAGGAGGCGTCGTGTAACGGCGTGGACTGGTTGTTGGTGCGCGCGTCGAGCACGGCGCCATGCTCCAGCAGCGCGCGAACGACGCCGGTGTGGCCATTCCGCGATGCGAAGTGCAGGGGCGTCCACCCATCCTTCTCGCGTGCGTCGACCTCTGCGCCGGCGTCAAGAAGAGGACATGCCGCTTTGGCTTGACCTCTGGATGCTGCTGAATGCAACGGCGTCTCACTGTCTTCACCCCATGCTTTGACTGATGCACCATGATCGAGCAGGAGCTGCGCGACCTCCATGTGGTCGTCCAAGAAGACTAAGGACAAGGGCGTCGACTGCGTGTTCGTGCGTGCGTCGAGCGTAGCGCCGTGCTCCAGCAGCGCGCGAACGACGCCGGTGTGGCCATTCTGCGATGCGAAGTGCAGGGGCGTCCACTCATCCACGTCACGCGCGTCGATCTCAGCGCCGGCGTCAAGAAGAAGACAGGCCGCTTTGGCTTGACCTCTGGATGCTGCTGAATGCAGCGGCGTCTTGCTGTCTTTGCCCCTTGCTTTGACTGATGCACCATGATCGAGCAGGAGCTGCGCGACCTCCATGTGGTCGTTCAAGAAGGCTAAGGACAAGGGCGTCGACTGCGCGTTCGTGCGTGCGTCGAGCGTAGCGCCGTGCTCCAGCAGAGCGCGAACGACGCCGGTGTGGCCATTCTGCGATGCGAAGTGCAGGGGCGTCCACTCATCCACGTCACGCGCGTCGATCTCAGCGCCGGCGTCAAGAAGAAGACAGGCCGCTTTGGCTTGACCTCTGGATGCTGCTGAATGCAGCGGCGTCTCACTGTCTTCGCCCCATGCTTCGACTGATGCACCATGATCGAGCAGGAGCTGTGCAACCTCCATGTGGTCGTTCGAGAAGGCTAAGGACAAGGGCGTCGACTGCGTGTTCGTGCGTGCGTCGAGCGTAGCGCCATGCTCCAGCAGCACGCGAACGACGCCGGTATGGCCCTCTTGCGATGCAAGGTGTAGGGGTGTCCATTCATCCACTTCGCGCGCGTCGACCTCTGCTCCCCTGTCAAGAAAGAGACGCATGACCCTGGTGTGGCTGCCGAGCGCTGCTTCATGCAGCAGCGTCCAGCTCCTCTCGGTCCGTGCGTCGACGACCGCGCTACGATCGAGTAGGAGCTGCGTGATCTCCATCCGACTATTCTGTGGGGCTCTGTATAATGGCATCAGCTGGTTGTTGATGCACGTATTGTGCACAGCGCCGCGCTCCAACAGCACGCGAGCGAGATCGGCATGACCCTCTTGCGACGCGATGTGCAGAGGCGTCCACTTCTCCTTCTCCTGCGGATCGATAGATGCCCCGTGATCCAGAAGGGCGCAGACAATTTCTCTGCGATTGTCAGCAGCGGCGAAGTGTAGGGGAGTCCAGCCTTCTGTATTGTGAATATCGGGGTTTGCACCATGATTGAGTAGTAGGGCAACAACATCGCTTCGTCCTCGACGCGCTGCGGCACACAAAGCTGTGCCCCTAAAGGAATTCAAGGCGTTGACGTCCACGCTATCAGCCTGGAGCAAGTTCTGCACGAAGCCGATGAGACCAGAGTATGCACTCCAATAAAGAAGAGCATGGTCGCCTTCGCCGATGCCGTAGCGTAGCTTCGAGTTCCGCCATCGGGAGAAAGGGGTTGATTTAGGGCGAAGGAATCGGGATAACAAGTAGCCGATAGCCTCAGAGACGGGGCCCGGAGATACATGGTCGTACCAGTTCCAAGCCGCATACTCGGAGAAGGGGAGGTCGGAGAGGGGAATATCGGAATCGAACGTTCCGAGGCACATCTTGGCGAGCGTGGTGTGGCTGTGCGTCGGCTGCAGGCGGTAGGACTCCAGAGGACCGTCAAGAGGTCCAGAGAGCAGAAAGTCTCTGGCGGAGGTATGGATGAACTGGACCACCCTGCGAGTGCTCTCCGTGTCCGGATCGCGTTCGTCGACGATGCGAATGAAGCTCGAGCACATCGTGAGCAGCGTCTCCTCCGGGTCAAGAGAGCGATTTCTCTGCACAATTTTGGTTCCCCCGGCGTCTGAGCCGAAATCGAAGATCAAAACCTCTGCAAGCTCCGCAGGCGAAAGCGGGCGCTCGGCAAACGCGATGCACTCGAAGACGTGTCGAGTGCGCTCCACAATGACCACATTCGAGTTCTTGTTAAGGTTCTTCAGGATGCGCTCATACGTCTCATGAAGGCCGTTGGGAAGATTTTTCAGCGCGTCCTCGACATCGTTGGAAGGGCAGCGACGCAACATGTCCAACTGTACACGGACCCAGAGAAACCTAGAACGCATCAATTATGAACTATAGAAAAGACTCGCGCGCGCTTAATGGCACATACATGCTGTTCGCCTTCGAGTTCAAAATCTCCTTTGCAAGGGACTTTATGTGGTGAGGCCATTTGGAGTACGACGGATGCAATAGCTCCTGGTCGATATATCGCGCCAAATCTCCTGCGTGGCCGCTTGCGGAGTGGATGTCGAGGCTGTGTGTGTAAAGGCCACTCATGAACTCCTTGATGTCGTGTTCCGGTCTGCTGGTCATAAGCAGGTGCAGGCCGTCGATACCGAGATTGCGAAGCCGACGAAGGGTCGGAAACAGCCCGTTGCCACGGTATCTATCCGGCTCGGGACACTCATCGAGAGCATCTATCACGACGAATATCTTCGATGACACTCGTAGCATGTTCTCCAAACAGCTGAAAAGGATATCCTTGTTCGGCTTGAGACGCGAGCGATGCTCCTTGCGTGTGGTCCGGAGGATGTTGTGGCACTGTGGCGAGAG
This sequence comes from Vararia minispora EC-137, assembly GCA_022160365.1. Classification (NCBI taxonomy): domain Eukaryota; kingdom Fungi; phylum Basidiomycota; class Agaricomycetes; order Russulales; family Lachnocladiaceae; genus Vararia; species Vararia minispora. Next base: position 55,811 of record MU273639.1, read on the forward strand.
CGTCCCGAGTTGGAAGACTAGAGACGACAGCAACCCGATGATGGTCTGCTTCTTGGTCTCCTTGAAATCAAAATAGAAGTACAAAACGGTCGCCTCTGTCTCCGAAGAAAGCGCTTCGATGATGCAAGAGCTGTCGGAGTATGAGCAGGCGAAGATACGTGATTTGACTGGCCGCACCTGAGCACACTCTTCCCGGAACCAGCTGCAGATCAGTGTGTCAACATCGGGTCCCATGATAGGAGGTATGCTTACGGTTCCCGTTCACCCAATACAATCCGTTCTTGAACTCCTTCCATTTCTTGAACGCCTCATCGAAGAACCATGTACAGGTGTCACGTTGGTGTAATTCCTGCAACTTGTCGTGGTTCGACAGCGGATCAGGGGGATCTAACCAGTCTTGGATGTCCTTCTCGACTGTGTGATGTGTTACCTGCAGCTTGGGAAAGCGCTGTCAATCCAGCGTGCTCACCTTGATAGTCGCGCACTGTCCCGACGTCCTTGCGAGCTGAATGGCAGTCAGGATGAGCGGAAAGTACGCGAATCATCGGACCAACCATCTCGTACATCAACGCGAATCTCCTGCGTGGCGACGAGCGTCGTCGCCGCAGTCGTTAAGCTTTCTCGACTCGTGAGACCGTCGAGCTCTTCAAGCACGCCCTTCACCTCCGTCTTCCCGAAGAGAACCTTTCCAAAGTCCTCTTGACGAAGACGGCACAATCAGCTGTCGCAAATTGGGATGAGTCGGAGGTAAAAGCGATACGCACTCATGCGTCTAATTACGCGGTGCGACAACCGCCTGAAGCCAGAGCCCTTTTTGTCGTTGTTCTCGGGCTCGAGATACTTTGTGACGATCCTGAGGGCAGCGAAGAGTTTGAAGAACGTATCCATGAAGATCTCCTTGAGGGCTGCGTTCGGCTCCGAAGGAGATTGCAGGTAGATGTCAAGGCGGCCCAGAAACGTGTCCAGACGTCTGAAGAGGACGCCGAGAGTGTCATAGACCTCGCTCACACCACGCGTAGCCTAGATCGCATGGCATCAGGTCATGCGCACCACGAGCTGCGAAAGCATAGAAGGGCGTACATCGAGCAGAGCGCCAAAGGCACAGAAGATCGCCTTGCCACCGGGAACAACTCCCTTCTTATGTATTCAGCAAGAAGCACTTAAAATGCAATAGCAGGAAGCGACGCACCGACGCAGCCGCCACCTCAGAGCCCGTTTCCAAGAAGACTCCCACGAGACGGACGACAGGTGCAAGGACAGCCCGGATGCTCTCCTCATGGGCTCGGAAGGCATCGAAAGCCTCGTCCTGCTTCTCGAGGGCGAGGACGAGGTCGTCGACTGAGTTGCACCGCAGGAACTTGCCGTAGGGCTCCGCGAGTAGGTCGATGCTCGTTTCCTCCTGGAAGCGGTCGATCGCCTTTTTTAGGAGCGCCCGAAAACGAGCGGGACCGTCGTCGCTGTTGTGGTCGTGTGGTTCGTCGGTGCCTGTGGACATGGCAGCGATGAATTCTGTGAGCTAGGAAGATACAAGCGTTGGTGTATGGCTTTGGTATAATGGGAGGAGGAAAAGAAGATGCAGTGCCCACCCCGAGCGATGTGCGCATGTCAGCAATGAGGCGGTGGCCATCTAAAGGAAGCACTGTACTCAGGCTTGCAAGAGGCGCTCAGGGTTCCCGTTTGGTCCCAAGTCTGGTTTCGTGCCCGCTTTCATTTTGTGTCTGGGCACATTTACACAGACAGGTGCATGACCCATGTTTTGGCAGCATGTCGCGTTCTACGAGCAGGAGAGCAGGTTTAGTATACTGTAGCAGCAGACGGTAAATCGTAATAACGCGCCGCCGTGCGAAAGAGCACGCCTCGGACGCGGGACACAAACGGGACACCAGTGTTCGTCGTATTGTACAGTATGCACGCTTCTGTGCCGTCACGCAGTGGGAGCATGATACGTCTATCGCAGTGCCGCTGCGGGGCGCCGTGCCGCCGTCGATGTTGGGCAGGGAGTAAATATACTATTATATAGTACGTGTCGACGGTGTCGTGAGAGCGTCATGGTATTGGGTGCGATCATGCGGCCGCCGCGTGTTACGGACTCGGCCCGATCTGCTATCGTTCTACTGCTTGCTTACTCTATATCGGGCCTACGCTCCACCGTGACTCGACGACGCCGCACACGCCCATGCATTCTCAAGTGCAGAAGAATCGCACCACGCCTACTATCCTGCTTCCGGGTACTTACTTCCGGGCTCAAGCGCAATGCCTGCTCGACCAAGATGATGCCTACCTCGATGTCATATGTCACCACACAGAGTGGCCATACGCACGCGACGCGGGCGTGCCCTTGCCTGTCCCCCAACACCCGGAGCCGGACAGGCAACACCGGGCGACGCCCATGCGTAGGAAGGGCTCTCACACCCCCGAGCAGCTCCTGCTACACACACAAGGTGTAGAAGGAGACGGCTGAGGAGTCTTTTGAGAGCAATGGTGCGCCGCACTATCACTTCTTTCACGTGGCATGCTTTCAAGGCCACCCTCCCCATAAGGATGTTCTTCCACTGCCCTTCATCTACCGTTGCGCGTCCCTTCCCCTCCACTCCCCCTCAGGCTCACTGTTCAACTTCTGTCGATGCGCACGAATAGCTTGCTGATGGTGTGCGATCTCAATGCAAGCCCCGCGCAGTTATGTGCTGCGTACAACAGGGCGGGGAAGGGGTTCAAGGGTGCGTCTATTCTGGAGATGGAGGAGGGGCTGACTGAAGGGTGAACGGTCGTGTTAGCGAGGAAGAACTGGGAGGGCCATCTCAAGCAGAACAAGTGCTTTCCTCGGTTTAGTGGATCTGATTCAGGAGCGCAACGCAAATCCGCGCCAGACGCGCAGGTACTACACGCAGTCCGTACTCCTTTTCTCGATGGACATCAAGGGCCTCAGCATGCACGCTATGTTCGGAGAGTACATCTTTCCAAGTGGACCCTCGTGCGCCCCGGTACGTACGTGACTATGCGCGTTGTTGTACCGTCGTGTGTGTCCCTGTCTCTATATCTGCACTTTCCAGGCGATGTTCATGCAAGAGTAGTGTATATTCGTTGATGTATGGCCGTGCATCTCGTGTTTAGAGATGTGGTCTCATGAGCATACCACGACGTACAGTGGTATCAACCTGTTCTCGCATCGTTTTCGCGTCTTCTAGCACTGACCTCCGTATGCTTGTGCCAGAGAATTATCAGATTCCCGGCTTGCATGATCCAAGCTCCGATCTAATACCCGCCTCTCAGCCAGGCGGGCAAGGCGGTGGCGCGCCCGTTCGCATCTCTCAATGATGCACTACGTTTGCGGTCTGGTCTGCAGAGGGCTCCATGGACGTCGACACATATGACGCTTAGAGGGTCTGGTCCGTACGTCGAGGACGTGAACGAGGTTACTGAGAGCTACAGTCGTATAAAGCTTGACCAAATTACTACACACTAAGCAAGTCAAGACTGGCATCGTTCTCGAGATACGGAGTCGGACTACTAAAGAGTGCTTTAAAGCGAGTCGCACCATGGCGTGTTTGCCAACATATGATGAAGCAAACTTTAAGGTATTCACAAACATGGATTAGACTAATGTCTTAAAATGCGAAGCGACACTAACCTTCGTGGATCACGCAGAGAACGTGGTAGGGGAGAATTAAAACCGTCTGAGTAGGGAGTCGACCGAGCTGACGACGAAGATGCCCGACGGACCCGCGAAGTGGCGCAAGCAGAGTGCCGCCCGACGACAGGCCATCCGGCACCCGTTCATTGTAAGCGCCTTCCTCCACACGCCTACGCTAGGCGAGGCGGGGTTCGAATCGTAGCCGCCGCCCACGGCGTCGTATAGTGTATCCCATCCCTACACCAACACGCACAGGCGCCTGAGGACTCGAATGTGGGCGACGCGACGTATTCGAGCAGTGGGCCAAGGATTGTTTGTAAGGCTAATGAGAACGAGGTCGAAAAAAAGCAAGGCCGGAGAGGATGAGTGCTGGAACGTGTGCACGGGGAAGAGCAACGCCCTGCCAAATGTCACAGGTGCGGCGTGCTGCGCGGGCGCCGATGCGTATGCATCCGCGATGGAACGCCGATGCAGGATATCGGGGACTTGCTCTGACGCCGGGCGGTGGAAAGCGGGCCGCTGGTAATGCTGGTACGAGGCGTCGAGATGCGCCTGACGGTAATTAGACGGTGAGATGTATCGGGAAAGGATGTGCCGGGTGAATGGGTGCGGGCGCGCAACGGGCGGCATATGGTGTGGGTGGACATGGAGGTCCTGCGCATACGGGGACGACGGAGTCCTCTTGCGCGCAATGCGTCCTACCTCGTCCTTCCTCGCCTCGTGGTGCCGTTTGCACAGTTCCTTGAACTCTGTTAAAGCGCAACAGGTGCGGTCGGTGGTGGGTTCATGCGGGCCATCGGGCAGGGAACGGTCGTACGTACCTACGAGAACATCCATGGATTCATGGTGCTCCGTGACCAGGTAGATGTTGAAATAGTCGGAGTTCTTTGTGCGGGTGGGGAACCGGTAGGGTGCAGATGCTCGGGCTCACCATAGCGGCGGCGGGATGAGTGCTTGTTAAAGGCAAAAGGGGAGGCGGGGAGGTGGAGGGGACGGAGGGACGGAGGAGGAGGGGGGGCGGAGAAAGGGGGGACGAGACTGTATGCGTGGGCGGCGAGAGATCGGGCATGGATGTCGCTGACAGCGAGGACGGGGGCGTGACGGCGGAAGGCGAAGGGCGGGGAGGGGACACCGATGCCGGGAAGGTCGAGGAGTGCGGAGGGCGAGAGTCGTGAGCCAGGTCCCGCTGGTACTGGAAGGACGCATATAGTCACACTAGCGGTGCGGAGGCGGGAGGGCGGGATGGCGTGGTTGAGGTGGGAGTGCTGGGGGACGCGGCGGTCGGGGCGAGCGCGTACAGCATCTTGGGACAAGTGACGGCGAAGACGAGCTCAGTCGCTGCGAGACAGCGCCGCCGGGAACGTGTTCACGAGGCCCGGTACACATTTCCGGTGAGTGGAATCTTCACTCGTACTGTACGCCCATCCACCGCCGTCTCCACACCCCAGCTGTGGTAGGGTGCGCGAGCCTACTCGCGCACCCGACCGATAAGTCGCGTTGCGGCCTCTGGCTGTATTCCCACGCTCACTCACCCATTTCCCCCTTCACCCCCACTCACTAGCTTTTTATCTATGTAGATTGAACCCCCCGCAGTATCATTTCGAGTACCAGCAGGGCTTTTTAAGCCCACTGGAATACTAATATTGTATGGATCTCCAGGTTTTTTTTCTCTTCTTCTAGGTCATACTCGAGGGCCGAGCCCCTGCACGCTGCTCCAGCACGA
>MU273640.1:0-60694 GCA_022160365.1 Vararia minispora EC-137
CTCAAGGGCCGCCGCATGCGCATCCGTGTCCCAGACATCCCCAGCGGCGCACTTGGCATGCGCGATACGCCCCACCTCCCGTCCAGCGAGCCCCCCAGCCCCCCCATGCCCACCGTCCTCGACTTTCTCCCCCACATCCCCTCCTCCTCCGCCTCGCCCCTCGACCCCTTCGACTTTGCCAACATCGGCAACCAGAACGATCACGCATGGACATCGGACGATCTCCCCGCGGGACAGGACGAGGGCGAGTACACCGGCAAGTTCACCTTTCTGACCGTCCCGACCAAGCAGGATCCCCCGACGACTCGCACCCGCGATCGCATACAGAACTGGGGCAGACCCGTCAGCCCGTATCCCTTCCCTCGCCCCCGCAGCCCGCTGGCAGATCTGCCACATTTTGAGGACGAGCCGGAGGATATGGATATCGATCACGAGGTCCATACGTCCGTCTCGCTCAGGCGTGCGGGTGAGGACGCGATGAGGCGCGAGCGCACGCCGACGCCGACGAGACGCGACCCGACGCCGACGCCGACGAGACCCGAGCCGACTCCTCCGCCCGACGACCGCCGCCCGTCTTCGCCAGTCCGTCAGCCCGTCTTCACCAAGCCGCCCTCAAAGCCGCTTTCCACCATCCAGAAGATCGCACGACGGACGCCCAACCCCCGTCACAAGACGCCGCCCGCTCGACAGACGCCTTCTCCTCCCCGCGCAGACCCCACGTCTCTCCCTGCGCCAAGCTCCGTTCCCCCCGACGATCTCCCGCCGTCTCCTCCAGCGACCTCCCCTCACGCGTCTGGCAGCGCGCTCCCGCCTTTAGACACGCACCGCACACATCCCTCTCCACACACACCTCCGCCCTCCGCCCCTCCCGCCGCTCTCCCCGTCCGACAGGACGAAGCCGACGACGCGCGCGATGGACGCGTTGATGGACAGGCCGAGCTCGGGCATCGCGACGTGAGTCTTTGTTGTTCGTGCGCGTGTCCGCGTCATTGAGGATGGGTGTAGACGGACGACGGCGGACCTGTGGGCGGTGTGCATGACGAGATCGACGCACAAGACGAGGAAGCAAGCGACAGCTCCGACGCAGGCGAAGCCGACGAAAGCGTCATCAAGATCGTCAGCGACAACCCCTGGCAAGCCGCGCGCGCAGCCGCCATCCTAAAGCAGGTGCGACCCCTCCGCTGCCGTCGATTCCATCCCCGGCTGACGCACGCAGCACAACTACGACTTTGTCACGGAAATCAAACGCAAGCCGCCTCTCGACCTCGACAAGCTCTTCCGCAAGTCCAACCGCTCGCGCCTCTCGAGCGCCGGCATCACAAAGGCGCGGCGCCCTCCTCCACCGCTCCGCACGCCCTCGCCCTCGCCCTCGCCCTCGCCCGCGTCCTCATCACACAGCGACACCCGCGTCCTCATCGACACCCGCGGCCCGCGCGCCTGGGCCCGCGAAGACTGGAAACTCCTCGACGCGTGTCTGACGGACGAGCGTCTCTCGCTCGCAGAACGCCAAGGCGACACACCCGGCTCCCTCGCCGACGCAGACACCATCTCCCTCGCAGACGTCGTCGCCCGCTTCCTAGACTTTATCGGCGGCGACGACGTGCTGCGTGCGCTCGGGCCGACGTGGACGAGGTGCGTGTTTTTTTTTTTTTTGAAGGGTGAGGCTGATGTGTGGGTAGGGAGGATATTGGACGGCGCGCGCGCGCGCTCCTCAAGAAACATCGCGCGGGCGACTTTGCGCCGCCGACGCCGCGCGGCTCCGTCGTGCCCTCGACACCGCGCGGCTCCGTCGTGCCCTCGACGCCGCGCGGCACGACGCCCGTCGTACCGGACTTTACGCCCGTCGGGCGCGGCCGCCAAACGCCGGCGCTGGAGAGCGCAAAGTTGCCCGCGCGGGAGAGGGCGCCGAGGTGGCCCGGCGCGCTGGGTGCGCCGCGGTACGCGCATTTGCTGGAGGAGGCGAGGAGCGTTGCGCGGGTGCGGGAGGAGGAGGACGAAGAAGAGGAGGGGGATCAGATGGAAGTTGAGCAGTCGATCGCGTCGGACGCGGACGAGCGCACGGATTCGTCCCGCGCGCCGAGCTACCTCGAGGATCCCCCGCCTCCGCCGTCCCTCGGCGCGCGCGTTAAAGGCTTCATCTTCTCGTACCTCCCCACGCGCTCCAACGCGCCCAAACACAAACCCGCCGCGGACGGCCTGCCCCTCCCTCCGCCGCCGCCCGCGCGTGCGCGCGCACCCGTCGTGACGCCCGTAAGCAAGCTTCCGCCGGCGCACGCGCACCCACGGGAGCTCGTCGAGCTGCAGCACGCGCCGACGCCGGTGCCGCGCGCTGCGCCGCGCGTCGCGCATCCGCGGGAGCTCGTCGAGCTCGAGCATGTGCCGACGCCGGCGCCGGCGCCGTCGAGGTTGCCGCGGAGGCTGGACCCGAAGAGGCTGGTGGAGCTGCGGCATGTTGAGGTGCCGGTGCTGGTGCGGGCGGAGGTGAGGGAGAGGCGGAGCAGTGGGAGTGTGAGGGAGCTTGTGAGGGCGTTTGAGGAGGGGAGGCCGGCGTGGAGGCCGTGAGCAGCCCGCGGGACGGGCGATTTCGATCTAGTGTTCGGTGTACGCATGCTGTCTTGTCTGGATCCATCTATGCAGAATATGTCGCGTGTGGAAGCCACGTGATCGCGTGGCTCGGAGGGACGGGAAGGCCGGGGCCGGGGATTGCGCCGGCGAGGACAGGATTGCGACCATGTCCGGCTGGAAGATGGGAGGATCGAAAAGTGAAGAGGACGCTGCTCTGACGAGATCAGCCGGCTGATCGCCCGCGACAGAGCAGGCCCCGCCGTCATCATCCCGGTCGTCGACCCCGCAGCCCGCGACGGCCATGGCCCCCCTCAGCCTCAACGTCGGCGCCCAGCCCGCCTTGCGCACCGGCACGCTCACCATCCGCATCTTCACCGGCCGCGGCCTCGCCCTCCCGCCCGGCGTCCCCGTCCCCGACGTCATCCAGCAGGCCATCGCCTCTCCGCCCCGCTCGTCGCTCTCCGCCAACCGCGAGTCCATGCAGCGCCGCCGCTACTGGTGGCTTCCCTACGTCGTCCTCGAGTTTGACAAGAACGAGATCCTCATCGACGCCCTCGGCGGCGACCTCGCCAACCCCGTCTGGAACTACCGCGCCGACTTGTGAGTCTCTTCCGCACGCCCGCCCATCTCCTTCATCGTCTCGTCTCTCCAGCGATGTCTCTCGCATGTCCAACATCGTCGTCTCTGCCTACCTCCGCACCGCCCAGAGCGTCCAGGGCCGCGACGACATGGGCAACGACCTCCTCATGGCCCGCGTCGACCTCACCCCCGTCCTCGACGCCCACCACCACTCCGACCAGTGGTACGCCTCCCCCCTCGGCGCATTCCACCTCGCCCTCGCCTTCAACCCGTCTTCCTCCCAGGCCCTCACCATCGACGCCTTCGACCTCCTCAAGGTCATCGGAAAGGGCTCCTTCGGCAAGGTCATGCAGGTCCGCAAGAAGGACACCCAGCGCGTCTACGCCCTCAAGACCATCCGCAAGGCCAACATCGCCTCCCGCCCCGGCGAGATCACCCACATCCTCGCCGAGCGCACCGTCCTCGCCCTCGTCAACAACCCCTTCATCGTCCCCCTCAAGTTCTCCTTCCAGAACCCCGACAAGCTCTACCTCGTCATGTCCTTCGTCAACGGCGGAGAGCTCTTCTACCACCTCCAGCGCGAGGGCAAGTTCGACGAGCACAGGAGCAGGTTCTACGCCGCAGAGCTCCTCTGCGCCCTCGAGCACCTCCACATCTTCAACGTCGTCTACCGCGACCTCAAGCCCGAGAACATCCTCCTCGACTACACCGGCCACATCGCCCTCTGCGATTTCGGCCTCTGCAAGCTCAACATGTCCGAGACGGACAAGACGAACAGTGCGTCGTGCTCGCACCGGCGTTGGACGGCTGACTAATCCCTCCGCGATCAGCGTTCTGTGGCACGCCAGAGTACATCGCGCCCGAGCTGCTCGAGTCGCAGGGGTACACAAAGACCGTCGACTGGTGGACCCTCGGCGTCCTCCTGTACGAAATGATGGTGCGCGCCCTCCGTCTCCCTCTCCTCACCCTAACCCCACACCCCACCCAGACCGGCCTCCCGCCCTTCTACGACGAAAACGTGAACGTGATGTACCAACGCATCCTCTCGGACCCCCTCCACTTCCCCCCCGACATGCCCCCCGACGCCCAATCCCTCATCGCCTCCCTCCTCATCCGCGACCCCTCCCGCCGCCTCGGCGCAAACGGCGGCGAACAAATCAAACGCCACGCCTTCTTCGCCCGCCACATCGACTGGGCGCTCCTCCAGGCTAAAAAGATCCAGCCGCCGTTTAAACCGTCCGTCGAGAGCGCGCTCGACGTCGCGAATTTCGATCAGGAGTTTACGTCCGAGGCTGCGCAGGACTCCGTCGTGCCCGATAGCAGGCTCTCCGAGACGATTCAGGATCAGTTTAGGGGCTTCACGTATAATCCCGCCGACGAGCATCTTTCGGAGAGCGTCAGCTATGCGAATGGGATGTGAGAGGGGGTTTTCTTCTTGTATGTATGCGCGTGGCTCGCGCGGGCACTGTATTCTACTCCATCTTCGTCGCTCTTCGCTCCGCTACGCTGTCCCAGCTTGGATGTTTTTTTTGCTTGTCGTGCGCCCTATATATGTACATACAGCACGGTAGATGGATGCGCATTGGCGCTAACTTGACGTGCGAGAGCGGACCAGCGTAAGGGAGAGATCCATGTTTACGGGTCCTTCGGGAACGCAGTGCGCTCCTGCACTAGCTTACTGTTCATCACGGGCCACAAAAGCTTCCGGCGTGCCGTCGAGTCAGCGCAGAGATCGTAGATAAGGAGCTCGGGGTAAAGTACAGAATCAGCCGACGAATACGTGACGGGGCTAGGATCGTCGTAGCGTAGCTTACGAAAGACGGAGGAAAAGGGGAACGGGACGGAAGGATCGTGAAATAGCTGTATCGGGTAGGTACGCAAGTAAACCGAGACCTGGGGAACGAAGCTGCATTCGTCGTCGTCGTCGTGTCCTACGCCGCCTCCGCCAGCGCCTTCTTTTCGGCGTTGTACGCGTCCCAGTAGGGCTGACGCGCGCCGCTCAGCACCGCGGGACTGTAAGCGCAGGACGGGGACAGCACGCACCTGCTTCTCGGCATCGGACATCCCCCTCCACTTCTCGCCTCCGAGCTTCGCCACATCGACTGAGGCTTTCCAGACCGAACCCTTTTCTGGGAGCTCGTCAATAAGCTTGTCTCGGCACTCGCAGAGCCATCGCATGAAGGGCAAGAGGGGCCTCTTGGACTTGGGGGCCAGCCTGTAGAGCTTGCGCTGGCCGTGCTCCCTGCGGTGCGCGTTCACGATCCGGAGCGTGTCCTTATCGAGGGACTGCAGCCACGCGGCGTGTTTCTCGTGGTACTCGGCAAATTCTGCTTTGGATTGCTTGGCATAGACCTGTAAGAGCGTGCGCAGTTGAGCGCGTGCACAAGTAGAGAGCGCGTGTCGGAGCCGGCGCCGCGCGCACCTGCTTCTCTGCGTCGGGGAGTGACCTCCAGAGCGCAGATAGTTCCTTGGCAGCGGCAGATATGGCGAGCTTGGTCCCGCCTTCTTCGATGTAGTCTCGTGAAAGGCTGATGCGACCGTCCTTGAACGCTTGACGGACAAAGGCGCCGTACGTGTTGGACGGCCTCTTGGGCGGCTCCATTTCGCGCGTGTACTTGGCTGTGCAAAAAGCAGAAGGGAAGAAAGGAGGGGTGACGGATGAGCTGCTATCTGCGCACGCTCACGTCGCGCAGACGCGACGCAGGCGACACGCACGTTCCGGTTTGGGCGCGGCAGCAGCCTCCTTCTTGGGCTCGGCCTTCTTCTTTGGCTCAGCCTTCTTCTTGGGCGCAGCCTTCTCTGTGGGCGCAGCTTTCGTTGCGGTCGGTTTCGTCGTTGGTGCACGCTTGGGCTCAGGTTCGGACGCGTCGTCTGTCTTCGCTTTCGCGGCGGGGTCGGCGAGCACGCGAGCGGTGAAGAAAGTGTGGGCGAGTGTCAGGCGGGAAAATGGGGTCAAGGTAAGGAAGCTACGCGCGACAACAGCGCGACGGGCGGCGAGGAGGCCGTACATCGCGGGTCGTGTGTGGGGGAGGGAGGCAACTTCAGGGAGCCTGGATAGTAACCGTGACGGTCGCGTGCGCCGGCACGTGCGCGTTCGACGGCACCGATGCGTGGGAGCGGAGGCGGTCATGCGCATCACGTCACCCTCGTACGCCGGACGACCATGCTGGACAGCCTCTTCTTCGACAACGTCGCCGCCGACGAAGTCAAGGTCGCCCATGAGATAGAGCTCAAAGGTACAGGTTCCAGTATGTTCCCCGTTGTTCGCTTGAAAACCAACAGGTCTCCAGGTTTCCCGCCCGACGAGGCTGCAACGCTCGAGGCCTTCCAGTAGGTTCCGTTCGCCCTCTCCACGTCTTTTACGCGACCGATCGACAGGTTCCGCCACGCCAAGGTCCCAGATCTCTTCCTCGGTGCATTCCTGCCCGCGCACGATGGCAAGCGCCTATTGATCGGCTACGCGAATGCGACGCTCTCGTCTGCCGAGACGCTCACGCACGCATCCATGTCGCACCACGACCCCGCCGGACGCTCGGTCTGCATCCACGCGGTGTGCGTGCGCGAGGAATACCGGCGCCGGGGCATCGCGAGTGCAATACTGAAAGAGTACCTCCGCCGCCTCGCCGCGACCAACGCGACGCGAGAGAAGCCGGCGTACGACCGCGCGCTGCTCATCGCACACGAGGACATGCGCGGATTGTACGAGCGCGCGGGCTTCGTGTGGCTAGAAAAGAGCGACGTCGTGCACGGCAACAGGCCGTGGTTTGAGATGCGCTGGGACGTGCCCGCGCCTACACCCGCACCACAGCAGGCGATCCCGGCTGGCCTCTGGGACGCGCTCCAGGCGTCATCGAGGAAGAAGCGGCCGGGGGGAAGGCTGCTGTCCGAGCTCTCTGGGATCGAGGCCGCGGCGCTTGCGGACGAGAAGACTGGCGGCACGGTCAACGCGTTCGATCTGCTGTGTCCGCGTGCGGGCTGCGGGTCGCTCATACTGAGGAAGGGTCACGCGCTGCTAGAAGAGCGTGAGAGCGTCCAGGTGGCAGCCTATCTTATTGCCGGGTCTGTGTTTGTACTGACTGACGGCGCAGATGGAACCACCCGCAAACCCGAACCCGCACCTCGCCCCGCTCCCCGCCCCACCTGCAAAAACGCACTGGTGGCTCGTCGCCCCGAGTCCGATGGAGTTCGAGAATATCGGCTTCTCGCGCTCGGTCGGAACCGCAGGCGCGTCCTCTCTCCTTCGCCTCCGCTTTCCAGCTTACTGACAAAGAAGTTCAGACGGCGGTAAACAGCTCAAGTTCCTCATCTGCGCCGACTGTGACATCGGTCCGCTCGGATGGCAGGAGGTCGGCGGAACGCAGTTCTGGGTGGCTGCCGAGCGCGTGCGCTATCGGTTGTAGAACTTATATTACGGGTGGTCATAAACGTGTAGGTGTAAGATTACGTAGTTCCGCAATAATCGCAGTGTTCGCAACAAGCGTTGCCCTGCCGCTGTCTCCTGTGACAGCCCGCCCTTGCTTATGCAGGATGACAGTGCACAATAGCCTTGGCGACTTCAAAAGACTGAACTGAGCCGCCCCAGTTAACTGTCAGCGGAAAGCGTTGACCTTGGGACCTCGAGGCCTACCTGGACCTCCCACGCAGCACCTTTGGCGTACCTCGCTCGCGGCTCGCCCCGGTGACTATAGCGTACGACGCAACAGATGGTGTGCCCCACAGCGCGTCACATTCCAAAGGTCCTGCCACCTCAGGTCAGCCCGTTGCCAAAACCTTGCAGAAAACGCAAGAGCCACGTACTCAGAAATGACCTCAACCCCCCGCACATTCCTCCACCGGGTCCATCCGACACTTCCAACAGCTCTGTGCACCTCCTCAGCAAGCTGCGCAGGCCCACACGTAGCAACGACAACGCCGCTGGGACGCGCGGATCCACCACCATAAGCGGCGCACACGGCGTCGCACGTCTCCGCGAGGATGTGACCTAAGTGCGGCCGGCCGGGCCGCAGACCGAGGCCGAGAGGGAGCGTCTCCGGCGCGGGGATGACGAGCTCGGAGGCGCGGGTGTAGTACACCACTACACGCAGCGCGAGCGGCCCCTCCGGCGACGCGCGCGGGGTGAGGCACTCGCGGAGCGCGGGAAGGAGGGGTAAGACCGCCGCGGCATCCTGTGTTACCCAGACGAGCTCGAGCACGCGCACTCGCGAGCGCCCGGCGCCGTGCTGCCGCACGAGCCCATCGAGGTGCGCGAGCGCGTAGGTGATGCCGGACCCCCCCGCGACGAGAACGGCGCCGGAGAACGCGGCGAGCTGTGCGTGGCCTGGGCCGGAGTACGGGCCCTCAAGCAGCACGCGCACTGGCGCGCCTGGGCGCGCTGCTTCAACGTCAACGCCTGCGCCGACGCCCTTTTCGTTCGTCATCGGCTGCGACCCCCCGCTCGCTCGCACGTACAGCTCGCGCGTGCTACGGCCCTGCGCTTTGATGATGAGCTCGAGACCACGCTCGTTGCCTGGTGCCGTCGAGACCGTGTAAGGCCGAGCACGCCAGCGCGCGGTGAGCCACGCGTAGGCGAGGGCGAGCGGCCCGCCGTGCGCGGGCACCACACGCAAGCGAACATGTTGTCCCGTGCGCCAGCCGTGCGTGATGCTCGGGACGGAAAGGGCAGTCGATCCACCATTAAGGTGCGGATGGACGGTCGCGTAGGCGGTTGCAGTGCGGGTGCGAATGATGCGCAGGGTGTGGTCGACGCCGTAGAGGATCGCTGCGGTGAGGAAGTAGGGAAGCGTTATGGGCTCGTGGATGATGAGCTGCAAGAAACAGGCACGGTCATGTACTGACCGGTGAGCGCCAGTAGGGAATGAGACGTACGGCGATTAGGAGGATGATGAAGCAGGCGATGTGTGTGACGAGGAAGAGGCCGTACGCGCGTCTGCGGACGTAGGACGTCGAACATAGAAAAATGACGTCTGTCGCGGCAGTACCAATGATGCCCCAGTAAATGAACGGCGTGCGCGACTGGTAGTAGAGCGTGCCGTCCATCGAGTAGCGATAGACTGTGTAAGATCGTCACACACATACGCCCGCATAAAGCGAACAAACGACTGTCAACGTACGATAGTAGCCCGTGTGCAGATTGACGGCCAGGACGATGATGCGCCCGACGAATCGGTGGAGAAAGTTGAGCTTGGCAGGATTGAAGAATGTATAAGTGCCTTATAACATCGGACCGGACGTGAGCACACCTTCTCATAACCCATTCCGGACAACAGCCCAAGAATATTATTCTTCTGTGCAAATGCAACCGCAAACGGGAGTTGCGCAACCGCGATGTCAGCCGGTCGGCGCGGGTCTGTGAATGGGTCCGTCCCGCGTGTCCCGTTGTACATAAGCACACCAAAGTATGCCAATAGAAGTGCCAAGAGCTTGAAGGGAAGGCCGGGTGCAACGGGGTAGTTAAGAAGGTAGGAGAGCATGGGTGTCGTGAGCGAGATCCAACCCCGGACGCGCCGAGGAGGGTGGCCGTGCGCACTGAGTGTCGCCTCCGTGGCTTGCACGTGATTCCCGAGCGTATGTGAATCCTCAGAGCTCGACAAGCCGACGCGGTTGTGGTCGTCCGATGTCTCCAAATGCTCATCCCCCAATATCGTCGGAACCGAGCGTCCGCTCGATGCCGGTGTACGGTCCTTGCGTAACCGTAGAAGAAGCCCGCTAGACCGCTCCGACTGCTCCGAGTAACGCGCGACAGCACGCGGAAGCGTGAAGAGGACGAAGACGCCGAAGGTACCCACCAGCAGGACGTCGACGTGCCAGACGAACGGCATTGCGCTGTACGCCGGTGGGGAGCCAACGATGACGGGGATCTCTGGCACATTGTTGAAAGTCCCCAGAGTCGGGACGACAACGAAGGGCTGTAGGCTCGGGAACGGAAGATCGGACATGCCAGCCGAGGCAAAAAAGAGCGAATGAAATAAAGAAGGAAAGGGAGGAAAGAGTAGAAAACAAAGGTGCACGGCCCGGCCGACCTAGGGAAGAAGAAAAGTATTTGAGAGAAGGCGGAGCGACGACCTGCGCTAGAACACCTGAACGACGACCGGCGTGGTTGGAGGGAAAGGGGGCGGCGCGTTCGTCGCTGTCATTCTTTATCGCCGGAACTCGTCGCTGACCGTATGCCAAGTCCAAGTTGTCTCTTAAAGCGCAGACGCTACAGGGTCGATCTTTTTGTTGCAGGGAGCGGGGATGCTGTGTGAAGCAGCTGTGCGGCAAGTCGCGGTCGCGGCGAAGACATATCTAGACGTCATGATGTGCGAGCGTGCATGGGAATGGCGATAGAGGTAGGCAGCTAGACAGTTCTTCAAAGAGAGTACCGAAGAACGTGCGCGTGCCAGTACAAGACAGCGAACACAGTGGTTATAGTCGTACTGAAGTTCGGTATCAAACAGACAAATGGAAATCGCGGCGAAAGACCCGGGCTCTAATCTTCAAACTCCGAGCGTTCGAGGACACAGCAGCGTGCGGTCGAAAGGCGGAGGTGCGAATCGTACAGTCGTGGTAGAACACGGCAGGGTGCACGCGAGCCTGACAGCACTGCAAGGGTCGCGTAATAGTGATTTCAGGGTCTGTGAAAGGGAAATAACTCTCACGGGTATGGTGAGGTTGGGTTGCTACTGATGACAACGTCATACCAGCGCATGCAGCGGGATAAAGCGATCGTCGCGATCGCAAAAATCTGTTGCAAAACAGGCGGTAGTATGGTGTCTACACAAACAGGGCCTCTAAAATTACAGATGTGTACAAATCGTAGGCTCAGGGAGTGTAGTGAAGACAAACAGAAAAAATAAGTATCGAGTGTCGCGTGTGAGTTCATCGTGCGGAGGCCCTTGCCACTACTTCTGGTCGCGGTAGTTCTCGCGATAGTAGTCGATGCCCTTCTTTAGCTGTTCCAATGTCAAGAAGATTAATATCGTCGTCGGATTCAGACGAGTCCAGGCCGGTACCCAGCCCTTGAACATGAATGCCGGGCCCTCGCTCTGCATGGCCGTGCGGATGGCGGTCAATGCGGACTATGTGGAGAAGTCAGCGCGCCCGATGCAGCAGACGCTCGCAAAAAGACGCACCCCCGACCCTGGCCCTGAGGCGCTCATGATTCGGCTCTGCACGGGAAACACTAATCAGTACGAGCCCACCGAATCAACGGCGTGCGGACCTTAATCACGTCCGCCGGAGAGCAGACCGTGGTTGCAACGGTGCCCTGACGCGACGATCAATATAACCTAAATATAGTCCAAACGGTGAAGTGCATACCGCCATGAAGCTAGCCGTGAAATAGCAGAGCTCGTTGTCAACGAAGTAACCGGACTTGAGGAGCTCCGCCTTGAAATAATCGTACGAGGCAAGCTGGCTCGCGTTCATGAGAATTGCGCGGACCACATTCGGTCCTGCACCACGCATGAGAGCACTCGCGCCCTCTTCCCGAACCATCTACAAGTTGTGTAGGCTGGTTTGAGGGATCGTGATGAAAAATGGAGAACGTACTCGGTAGACACCAACGAGCGAGTTGCGGTACTTGAGCTGCTTTTCAGGCGGTTTGGCCTTGTCGGCTTGCATGCGGACCTGAGCGTGGGACCGAATTAGGGGCATTGGCTATTGCCCGAAACTTGTATCACAAACCATGATAGCCTCTGTTCCTCGTATTAGGATACAGCTGCTCTCCGACATCATCTGGAGAACTTACCTCCGGGGTTGCCGACAAGGCCGGCAATGGCACCGGCTGGTGGCATTCAGCACGCGTCCTAGCGCAAGCAAGAGCGACAGGCGCACCCATACTGCCCGCAGTTATAAGCTTCCACAACGGTGCATCTTTCTCCGTTGCACCAATAATCTTCCTGCTCTCGTCGTACGCCCAGAAGCGACAGATGGAGTAGGTCATCTGGCGAAGCCATGTGCCCGTCAAGCCGTCGTAGAGCCCGAGGACGCCTGTAGGAGTCGAATACGATGACGTCATGCGTCAGCGGGCCGCGAAGTGCAGGGCGTTAGTTTGGAGAGGCGCACCGGCCGTGCGGACGGTTTTGACCATAGACTTGACCATGCCCTTGTCACCGGACGCTTGCAGCCGGACCTTCGTCAGGTCAAGCGGGCTGCGAGCACTTGAGCATGCGAGGGGATGCGGCTGGTGCTATGCAAACTCACTGGGTGATCGAGGCAGCAATTGTTGCGGCAACCCCTGAGGTACATACGCGGTTCGATGAGCACAGCGCGATCCGTCCGGGCGGGCTCGGCGCGCACCTCCAACCCAGAACGGATACGGTTCCTTCTTCGGCGTCTGGACGGGAGGCGCGGAAGGCACAGCGGCCACAGCGTCGGTCTTTGCGGACATGATTGGCAGGCGCGTCCGACGCTGGTGGACGGGACGAAAGAGCAGGAGGGGAGGAGGGGAAACGAAAGCGGACAGAGTGGGAAATGGACGGGCGTTATATAGCCTCCCGAAGGCGGCGCAGGTCTCCCGTCGTCTGACCGCCATCCTCACGCGCTGTCCCGCGCTCCGCCGCGGCTTTCCTTTCGCCACATCTCGTTTCGCTGTGTATCCTCCGGCGTCCCGCGCCAATCCCGACGTATATCCCGCGCCCTTTCGGCCTCCTGCGCCCTTTATCCCGCCGTCGCCGCCCTTAATGGCATCTGTACGTTAGTCGCTGTGCAACCTATCGACCGCCCAGTTCTTTTAGTTAAGTCACCCTGGTGCCGGTCGCGTGATGTGCCCGTTCGGGTGAAAACGTGAGTGGGAAGACTGTGGGAAGGGAGAGGGCGTCGCGAGTGTCGCACGCGCCCGTCACAAGACACCCTGTCTCGCGATTACTCCCGCGCCCTCCAATTCACAGCTCTTGAGCGCGCTCAAGCGGTCGCGATTCCTGAGGTGCATGCGATCAAAAAATGGGCGCAAATAAGCGCACAAACCGGGTAGGGTAGGGCTACAACAGGGGGCCAAGCCACGCGCAGGGAACGTGTACAACAAGAGAATATTAATACACCGCTCGGATAGACGATAGCGCGATGCGCCGCCACTGTATTCACGCGCTCGGCTTCGCCCACGCGACGCTTTTTTGTGGTGCCGCCGGCTTAGCAACAGCGCCGTCCTCAGCACTCACACCCGCTGGTGCGCTGGCAGGTTTCGGCGCCGCAGGCAGAGGGCTCGCTCTGACGCCGTCGAGGACGCGCTGTGCGTGCTCGGTGTTGCGGATGAACCAGCCTGCAAACCGACGACCAACAGTCGATTCGGAGATGTGTACCATGTTCTGCGCGGAAATGGTGAGTAGTGACGTCGCTGGCAGCGGGGTAAGCGGTGAACCTCGTTGATGACAAAATCCATGTCGCTCGTGACGATCATCTGGCCGTCGAGCAGATCCTTGTCGCTTCCAACACGTGAAATGCACCGGCTCGCGCTCTTGACTGCCATCATCTGCTGTACCATCTCCTCCTCGTCCGCATCAAGAAAGCCCGCAAGCTTGGCCGCGTCAAGCGACGTGTACAGCTTCAGGAAGCTGCGCATTGTCGGCACAATAGCCTGCGCGCGCACATCGGAGAGGAAGAGAGTCAAGTGCCGGTGTGCTGGCTCCTGTGGCGAGTCCTCGACGTACGCCGTGAGCGCCTCGGGGTCTTCGTATGGAGGTGGATTCGCGGAAATGAACTTCGGGCATGCGTAGGTGAATAGCTCTTCAAAGGCAGGAATACCCTCCTCACTGTGGGATACGTAAGATATCAATGGCCGGGGGAGGTCGGCACAGGACGTACCCCCGCGACATCTTTCCGAACTGCTCGCCGTAGCGGTCTTTGACAATGTTCGCAATGTTGTCATCCAGCCTGCTGGGTGACAATGCGTTACAGATCGCAAATAGTGCGTACATCCGATCAGCGGTCTTGTTAATTTGGTCGTACTGGTAGCTGCGCGTATGGTACTGGCGCATGCGGAGGATAAAGTTCAAGATCGTGACGAAGGTGCGGATGGCGTCCGGATACCGCCTGAGCATTATGTAGCAGAAGCCGACGTAGTAATACGTCGCGACGTGGCATGCTGTGACGCGCGTGAAGGGTGCCTTCTGGTTCAATTCAACGTTCTCCATCACTTTGAGGGCAAGAGTGAAATCGCCGAGGAGAACATGCACGCGAAGAAGACCAATGATGCTGAAGTAGCCGAGTAGACGATAGAGCGGGAGAACACCGTACTCGCCAACAATCTCACTAGCCGACAGTTAGCCGGAGATACACCCACTGGAGAGTCAGACGCACGCAATCTCTTCTTCCGACTTGCCCTGCTGCTGTGCGGCGATGTACTCATTGATCTTCGACTTCTGAATGAGAGAATACAGAACGTTGAGGACAGAATATGCGCTCCAGACTTGCAGGCCGCTCTCCTGGGGGATGATAAATGAAAGGACCGAAATTGACAGAGAAAAATGGGCACCTGGCTGGCTTCAGAAAGCAACAAGAGCTCCTCGTCCGATTTGGACTTGACTTTTGACCGCCACACACAGAAGGACTGAAACTGGTAGATAAACTCGTCAACGATATCCCACAGCCATTGCTCAGGGAGCTCGAGCGGTACAGGTCCATCGGAGTCTAGAGAGAAAAAAGGTCGGATGCACGTCTTAGGGACGGACAATGGTGCACACTGAGGAGGTAATTGAATAGCTCGCAGCTGTTTTCGTAAGAGTGGAAGCGATCGTCGATGTCGGGCTGTATACGAGAGTAAATGTGTCGGTAGTAGAGCTCTCGGTAGAGGATCAGGAAGAGCGGGTCTGTCGGTAGAAGATGAATGACCAATGAGAGCCCGAGAAAATACGGCATGCACCGTTATTAACGAGCGGGGCGATGAGATCGGCGTCCGGCCACTCTGTCTTGGAGTAGTATTTCTCCGTGAGCCGATTCCAGCCGCTCTCATAAGCAACGGTAATCTCAGCGAGATTATTCTTAAGTACGGCTTGGTGGAAATGCACAATAAACTGATTTGTTCGCTCAAGCGCTGAAATAAGATATCAAGTCGCTAAACGCACTCGCTTAACAGGGTCAGGGATAGCGGCAAAAGCTTCCTCGTTTGCGAGAAGCTTTTGATGCTGCATAGCGAGAAGTGTGCTGGTAAGTCGTGCTTGCGCAACTTTGGAAAAGGTTCGTCATTATCAAGAGAAGAAAGAGAAGCGAAGTACGGCGCGCCTTCATCATAAAGTTCGCTGTGACCGTAGTTACCCAAAGCGAGGTTGACGTCGACATCCTGGAGATCCTCCTCCATATCCTCTGCGGCCCATAGCGCCATACGTGGTTGGGACATAATTGCGAGCAGATGCGACTTGTATTTCAATAAAAATGGGTGGACCGAGAAGGGATGAGCTTGAGGCCAGGTTTTTTGGATTTGTCGAGGAGAACGAAAGATCGGATTGGGGGTGGAGAACTTAGGACTCGCGTACAGTAAAGTCTCACGCTCTCCACGCGTCAGTCGACGCGCTCGCGTTCCACGGCGCTGGCGGTTCTCGTCAATTTCGTCCACCCGGCCGGCTTGCACGCGTTCGTTTCCTTAACTTGCCTAAGCCAACCATCACCCTCAAGTGCTGACGTTGTCGGAGAGATCTTACTAGAGCTCCATCCCACCGCCTTCTGCTGCGTCTTCGTGCGCCCGGCTATGCATGTGTCCCGACGGCACTTTTCCGCTTCGTCCCCTCTTCGTGAGGGGACTATCCAACTCAAAGGCACCGAACACCGAACTACGGATATCAAGAGCCTCATGTTCAAGGCCGCGCGCTGTCAGCGTGGAGGTGGTGGCTGGCATAGGGATGTGTGGGCTGATCAGATGGCTATAGTGAAGGTGCGGAAGTTGGAAGTTCTGAGTATGTTTCTTTCGCGATTTATGGGGTCCGCATACAGCGTATCACGACGGAAGACAGGAGGTCCACCCACACCGGGTTGCGCCGACGAATTCTTGAAGCTCTGGGACTCTGGCCCGTCACTCGTTTTGACGTGCAGCCCATCGGGATGAGGGAGTATGTGCAGTTGGACTCGCATTTTGCTCCTTTCCAGTTTCGTATCGTGGTGGGTGTCACTCTGTACGACGAAAGTCGACCTGACTCCTGGACCGATTAGGATACTAGGCTCCCTAATGGAGTGCGCCCTGATCAAATCGACTTGGTTGACCATGCTATTTACGACCCAAGGTGTGTCCCTTTGTTTTGTATGCCGCAACTACCTCTAACTTTACTGCATAGCAAAGTTGCCTCACGTTTGATGGAAGCCGGCTTTGAGGGCGTTTTCCACAATTATGGGTCACCACCCCCGAACCCACCGACCAAATCACGGAAAGACTGTTCTCCACCCGTTTCATCAGACATCTCAGTACCGTGGCCCGAATATAGAGACGTGGAACGACCAGGATTCTCATACCCGCCCACTCTGGAGGCGCGTTCCCCGACGCCGTTCACCCTCATGCTCCCGTCGCCTTTGCATCACCACATCGTCGAGCTCATTCGCCGCTACAATGCGCGCATCATGCCATACAACGCCATCTTGCTGCTAACTTACACCTTTTTCCGCTCATGGGGTGTGGCCGAGCTCTCACCGCTCGCCCTGGCGATAATGCTTGCGAAGTTTTTCCAGGCCAGTATCGCGGCCCAGGCGCAGCATGCTAGGTGCTCACTCCCCTCTAGACCGGTCCCCATCGAATAGACGATCTGCTGAAACCCTACCCCAAGAAGAAGATGCCAGACGAAATCTTCTTGAAGGAAAGCATATGGGTACCGTACCGCAATGATGACGGCGAAAGTATCCCGTTTGAACTTATGTTGCGCTACCCAAGAAAACCACTTCCTGCAAAATCCGTCTTTTTGGGTAAAGATTATTATCCGATGATTGGCTTTCTGAAGTATGCGATGTGTTTCTTGTTGCGAAGGCCGTCAGAACTGACCTTCCTTAGATTCATACGGAACATGCACAGGGAAGGACGAGAATGGTGTATTTCCCCGTCTCAAGGAAACAAAGATGTTACTTATCGAGAGCTTGACCCTCACCCAATGGTTGTCCGCGATCCGTTTCTGCCGTACTTCGTACGTCCAAATATCAGCAGTGCGCTCGTGAATTGACCTAGCGCAACACAGAATCATGCATACGGCATCAACAAGCAACTCTACAGCTACATATTTTTCCTCTGTGATTCTGCGTTCATTCTAGTGTCTAGGAAAATACCGCTACCGATCATTTTCGGACCGTATCTCAATCCGCCCAGGCAGCCTTCCCTTGATATGCTTCTTGCGCGGTCGCGCAGTTACTACGGGGCCTTGGGATATCCACGGGTGTCTAAGGGCTTAGAAACACCCAACAAGACATCACAAATCACGGACTTTGCAGACCAGCTTCGCGCAAATACACGTCCAAACACTCCGTTATTATCTCAGCGACACGAAGGAAAACACCCTGCAAGTAATGAACCTGCAGGCCAACCTCGTATGCTATATTCTTCGGTCATGCAACGTCCGCGTCCGCATTCGAGCGCCCCTGGTTTTGGTCCGCGTTTCTACACCACCAAGCGAGTACAAAAGGACCAAGCACACGATGTTGAAAGTCTTCTGTACGAGATGCGCAGGGTCAGTTGCCCTTCGCTCGAACTTGCCCGACGCTAATCTTACAGATAAAGGACGGTCCTGTAGGTCACGGTGTTAGATCTATGCGCAATACCATTGTTGAAGAGGTCGATCGGATCATACGCGAAGGCTTTGGAGGACATTATAGCGTCAGGGTCTTCGGTAGCTCTCGTTACGGTTTGGACAGAGCGGATAGTGACCTCGATCTCGTCATCTTGGTTCGTAAAGTTCCACTCTCCTGATGGTGGTCTTTATTCTAATATTCCGAGAGGATCCGAGCCGGAAGAATGGTTTTCCACCTTGGGTGCATCCTAAGCTTTCTGGTGAGTAACCGCCATCTCTTCTATGCATATAGCCTAGTAATGCTCATGCGACATCTTACAGCCGTATATGATGTGAGGTGTGTTCAGTGTTGTTCTCGTTTTCATACTCTTATCTTTCCGAGTGAAGGAAAGTCGCACATCAGCTGTCGAAGTCCTTCCGAATCCTCAGCCAGGTCCCGACCGCTTCAGTCCCCATCGGTGCGTTTGTCGCTATTCTCACGCCGACGTCAGTCTGATAACCTCTGTACTCAGTTAAGTTTAAAGACGTCAGGAGCGGTATCCACTGCGATATCTGCGTGAATGAGAGGCTCGGGCTGATTAATACGTACTTGCTCTCACAATATTGCAAACTCCTCCCCTGGTTGCGTACGCTTGTTAAGACGATCAAGATCTGGGCGAAACCCCTCGGGCTGAATGACGTTCAGGCGGGCGGTTTCAACAGTTACACTCTTACCCTCATGACTATCGCCTGGTTGCAGGTTCGTCCTCTGCGTGGGGTCTACTTGCTAAGAACTGAGGGGATGGTAGAGTTGCGGGATGTTACCGAATTTGCAAGAGAATTCTGCTCTTGGGTCAACGGAGCTGTACTGGATGCGGCCCAGGAAGAAAACCCCCCTTGCAACCAAGTGTGTCGTTGAGTGGGATCGCACGACATACGAGGACGAAGCATGGACTCCTGGAGGTGACCTCCGTCTCTACGATAGTCTGGTTGCTTGGTTCCGGTTAGTGCCCATCGATGCGCCTCTGTCGTCTTCGAGAGTTCTCACTGAATGATAGGTATTGGGGTTATGAATACGACTACGCCACCAAAATAGTCAGTATTCGGCACGGTGGAATGGTGGCTCGTCAAGAGCCTTTCGATGGTCGCCTCGCTTGCAGACAGGGGCCAGCCTCGTCCGGTACGCGTTCTACTCTAGTCACAGAAAACGCGGGTTACCCGTCGCTGATAAAGTCCATGAGAGTAGAGGACCTGGAGAGCCAAACGGAAGTGGGTTCGGTGCTCGAGCCGAGACCGGAGAGTCTTGACTTGGGACACATGTTCGACACAAGCGCTGAGGGTAAATTCTATCATGACCCCATGGCGACGTGGCTGGCGGCGGACGAAGAGCGTTCGAACAGACATCCCTTGCAGTGGGCCAACCACCCCGTGGTGGTCTCCGATCCTTTCATACGCTCCAAGGTGCGTCTTCCAGCAGGTTCGCATAAACCCTACAATAATATGGATTCGTTTGGGTAGAACTGTGCTCAAGCAGTAAATGTCAGTGCTGTCAAATTGTTTCGACATGAGTGCCAGCAGATGCACGATCTCCTCGAGATCCATAGGATTTTGCATTCACTAGAGGGGGTTGATTTTGACAAGTTTGGCAAGCGACAATCGCTCGACCCTGTCGGTCTAAGTTACAAGAGACGATCCCGCCCCACGGGAGATGGCACGAGCATAGACTGTTCGCCTAGAGACGGCGATGCGAAGGCTGGCACGCATCTATCACCTTTCGAACCGCAGGGCAAGCAGGTCGCGCCCAGGTGACGTGCGGGACGGTTGCCGAGGCCAAATGGGTTCGATGACGTGGATAGAAAACTTGGTCTTAACGTCCACGATCGTGCCCTCGCAGATAACCCTCAGTCTCGGACGCGAGTGTCTGCACTAGCTCGCTGCCTCACGGCCCATGCGGATGCTTTGATTGGGCCACCGAGTGGTTCGCTACCACTGGTCTGCTGCACTGCATCTGTACGGAACTCGCGCCTTCTAGACGAATGACATAGAGCACGAGCATCTTTCTCACCTATTTACGTATGCTGCACTAGTCGCATATTGTCGCACATTACACCTTGCTTACATCTCACTGAATAGCTACATTGCAATGCACGCTTACTTCGCATATCCGGGGGCCAAGGCCCGCGGCAATATCGTGAAATTATAGCCTGGCCCATATGTAAAAATATACTTAGGATATAGGTCACAAAAAGCACAAAAACGGGACTATTCCATCCACTACCTTATATCATCCGCACTATGCCGACTTCTCTGCTCCCTTCTGCTCCTGCTGTTGGGCAAGCAACCGTCTGCACGTACTCGGTCAGACCCAGCGCGATAATCGAAATATAGAAGCACGCACTGTCGCGCGGCGAGAATCATCTTCTGCTTCCGCTCACGTAAACTCGCCTCGCGCTTCTCCGCCGTGTCCTCCCAAATCGCCTTCCCACCCACGCCTTTTTCGTCAACTGACGCCCCGCGGGCGTTCGAAACCTGCTGGTCGAGGTTAAAGCGCTGGATCAACGTTTCACGCGGTTTTGCAGGGCGTGCGGATGAAGAAGCGGTGCCAACAGCGTGCGTGGACGCCACAGGCTGTGGAGATGCTGGACCTGGGTAAAGGGTAAAGTAGGCGGGCGGTGGCTACGGAAACATGAGACTAAATGATATCGTCAATCGACATGGACGTACTGCCTCGAGGAACCCCTTTTCGAGGATCTTCGTCGCCGTCAGCTCTGTTGAGCCAGTACGCAGCAGATCATAGTGTATGTTCGCCCTGTAGACACGAACAAACACGTAAATAACCAAGCAAGAACGTAAGGTTATTGTGCCGCGAGCACCTGGGTAGATCGGGGAACATTGTGACGACAGTATCGATCTATGCATGTGAAATCAAGCTGGACACTGGACGGGTACGGGAAGAACAACGTACCATCTGCGGAGTAACTCGTTTAGGCTTGAATCGCAGCGCGCGCACAGCGGTCTGCTCGGGACTCTCTTCGCCTACCCATGATATGCATCAGTTATTTGATTACAAGTCAAGCGAACGCGAGTCTTTGGCACTGGTCGTGTGCGCATACAAGTGATCAACCACATACCATTGGCCCTTGTTGCCCATCTAACAACGAAGTAGATCACTGCAAGCGCGACAACAATGTTGACTATTTCGGCCATAACACCAAAGATGAAGAAAGGCAAGAAGAGACTAGGATGGTAGGGAAGAGCAGGGAAGCTGTAAGAACTAGGAGACACCCTTGCTTCTGGCCATCACCTAGGTCGGAACGTGGCGACCACGTGCATCCCAACGCATCCGAAGGTGTTCAGGAATCAGGAAGACCTTCGACCCCCATAAATCGTCCCAGCAGCCTCTCTGAACATAAGTAGCAGATGCGAAGAGTTGTGGCATCGGGAGAAAATACCAGCACAAAAGATATCGCTTTACAAGTCGCTTTAATTTTCAGAGGCCAACAATGTCGGAAAAGTGGGATTGACATTATAATTCCCACCCATTGTAATCAACAAATTTGATTATAGTGGCGGTTATAAGCGAGAAAAATCGGCCTGAAAGCGGTAAAACTTCTCCGAAATCATCGATTATAGTGCTCGTAATCGGCTGTGGGCAATTAAGACGCCATTATAATCGGCTGATCAACAATCACGATCATTATAATCACAATTCTAGTTTTTCGACAAAGAGGCTTGAAAGAGGCCGACCGAAACGACAAGGCTACTAAGATCTAGACTCCCTTGGAGATGGCGCTATATATGTTACTGGAACAACCACCTTAACAACCGTTGGCCTGACAGGTACAGCAAGGGATTATTGTTAATTCTATTAAGCAAACCAAATGGAAGGGGGATGGTGAGTTCCAAAGGATGTCGCAAAACCCGGATCACGCTTGTAATTGATTATAATCAACGTAAGCGGCAAAATCAGGCCCGGGTCCTTATGATGCTTATAAGCGGCAAAGGAAGTATTATAAGCGCGGCTTATGAGGGCCGGTTGTAAGGCACCCGTCCCCCTTTTGGTCTGATCATAAGCCGCCCGGACTTGATTGTAAGCCGCAGACCTCATTGTAATCATCAATAATCTTATAAGCCCAGCTCGTTGATTGTGGCCTTATTGTCATACTTAAAATCGATTATGATACGACTGCCGGTGATTTTCAGTGATTGTCAGCGATTGTAGGGGTATGCTAGCGCATCATCTGGTCCGGCATGCATGGATGATTCAGAGCTGCAATAATATTGATTGCCATGGGTCTACTGTAGCTATCGTAGCGGGATTACATCACCTACCCCCCATCCAATTCAAGACTGGCGGGTCCTGCTCAACACTGCCACACATGTACTGCACAGGCCCAGCCATGTGGTGTGTCGAGCGCCATGGTCATGACAGCACCCGCCAATACCCCAGTAACACCTGGCTTGGTGGTATGCATACGTTGCATGCGACGAGGATCGTCAAGATAGAGCACGCACGATCTGAGAGCTCCCTGCCAAGGGGCTTGACACTGAGATATATGCCGTTAGGGATGTGCATAAGGAATGTACTGGCATGCGAGAGATCCTGTGCATGTGTCAGCCTTTTCTACTGGCCAAGTGAGACGGTGGGGATAACGCACAGCAAGTTCTCTGGGGGCACATAGGTAGGATACCGGCATCTGCCTTGCCTTGAACTGGTTCGGTCGGGAGGCCTGCAGCACATGGCATGAACGGGCAGTACCGTAACGGACATGGGGCCAAGTGCAACCTACCTGCAGACAGCGTCGTGAGCTGCATGGTGTCCAACACGATCCATCAGGGGATAAATTGCGGGAGCCCAAGTGTACTTCCGAAGATAGCAGCGATAACCTTCATCTTGCCGTTTGTTTCGCTGTTCGTCGAAGCATGGGGCGAAGAGTGCAGTGGGTCGCTTCTTCCCTAGTATATTATGGGCTACCACAGACCCGAAAGTAAGATGTGTGCATACATACTCCTCAATTGCTGCACGTCTGGCAGCAACGCTTGGTCCGTGCACAACGTGGGGTTGGTCGAGTTGAAGAGGCGGGCGACAAGGGGTCGCGGGCGTGAGGGCTGGAGCATGGTATGTTTCGTGTGATGCAGGGTGACGAACCAAGGTGCAGACATGTGCGCGCGAGGCAGTACCAGCAGCTACGGGCCAGCATGGTAGCAGCTACAGGCCAGTGTAGTGGCAACTTGGGACGGTATGGCGATGGTGGTGACTGCAGTCATGGAGAAGCAGAGGAAAATGAGCGTTGATACGTTAATACTTTAGGTCAGAGGCAACATTGTAGGGAGGTGGATGTGGTGGGGTGAAGGAAGGGACGCGGCCTGACGCGGCCAACGAAACGAAACCTCAAAGTCAACATGCACGTGGTCAACATGCACGTGCACTGGCACATCCCGAACTGTCCTACTATGCGTCGCCCGCTATTCGAGCAAGCAAATCAATATAATTCTAAGCAAAGGCATGCAGTAGGCAAGCTAATAGTAGATCAAGTTAATGAGTCCAGTGGACAAACATAAGCTACTTCTTCGAGCTCGACCTAGTTGCGCGAGATCTCACCCCTTCACTGGCACTAGCAGCTGGTCCGTTACCACTGGCAGTGCGGTCACGATCCTGAACACCACCACGACCGCGACCGCGACCACCTCGACTGGTGTGACCACCACAACCACTGCGACCACCACGACCAGCTTGCTGAGCATCTGGCGTGACTTCAAAGGCTGGTTCTTCGCCTGTCAGTGGCTGCCGAGCGAGCGAAGGCTCTAAGACCCGCTCTTCATTGCGTGGCTAGAGCTTGACAATCTCCCCGTGATTTCGAGGGACCTGTATTCAAACAATAAGGTTGAAGTTAGATGCAATGAAAAAGAGATCGCACAAGGCAGTTGGCGTAAAACGCAAAGGCTCAGGCAACATCTCGAGAGGTGTGGGCGGAGACAGCAGCTCAACCTCGTGCTCTTCATTGTCAATGTCTGGCGTGACATTGAGGCCTGCAAGCATCTGGTCCAGCGGGTCAATAACATCTTCGCCAGATAGATCATCCTCGAAGTTGATCACTGGGGCCTGGTTGGCCTGCGTACCGAACACTTCTGCATTGAACCAGTTGAAAAGAGCATCCTGATCTGGCTTCGGGAGACGAAGAATAGCTTTTTTATACAGATCAAAGCGGACACCCCAAGACACGCCACAGCCGCCCTGTCCTACCAAAATGCCATTTTCGTAGAGTTCTGCATCTGGCGAGAGCCAGAAGTAGAACTATAGTGATCCTTGGTCAGCAAATCCAAGATAGACTGTTTGATACGAACAATAACAGCGACAAGTGCGATGGCACCTGGTGTGACACTTGTCACGCCCCATTGCGATGCGTTGGACCTTGGACTAGGCTTGTGTGAGCCCCTAGCCTCATTGATTACACTTGGGCCAAAGAGGATGACGGCCAGGAACTGTGCGGATCGTATCTGTAACCAAGTAGAATCTATAAGACAACATCAACGCACTTTTGGGAACGCGTCATTCCGAAATGGTTTGGACTTGTTGGCTTGACCGTCTGATCCCCGCTGGAAGAGGAGCGTCGGAAAATTAGGATACGATGCGTACATTTCATCGCTATACACCGGTGACAGGAGTGCGAGGATGCGAGGATCAGCCTTTCTCCGCCGGGCTCCATCTTGAGAAGTCCAAAGCGAAGGTTCAAGATTAAGTAACCGCGGACCACATTCTTTCACGCGCTGAACAGCTTGCTGCCTCTGGGCATTCATTTTTTTTGTGAACTAGAAGCCAGTGAGACAGGGCCGACACACAGATAATTCACGTACTATTTGTATGAAGGACAGACGCCGGTCAACGTTCTCAAAAGCCGGAATGAGGGATGGGTCCAGTAGGTTGTAGACCTCGGCTAAGGTTGCGGCGTTGCGGCTATATGATGAAGCAAATCGTGTGGACGGATCATTCAGGTCAAGAGACGTTGGTGGTCTCGGGGCCTGAAGAGTACTTGTGAGTATCCATGGTGCAACCATAATGCACGAAGCCGCCCCAGCCCAGCCGATCTTTCGATCCTCCCCGACAAGACGGCCAACAGACTTTGACTTTTTCGCTTTCAGCAATATGACCTCAGCCTGAAGCTTGTGTGCCTGTAGGAGTAAGTCTCGGTTGGTCAACTGTGCATTATCGAGTGCCTATTCGTGAATTGTGTTAGTGAGAGCATATTGCAATGACCGAGGGTAAGCAAACGAACCAGCTTCAGCTCTGTGGCTGCCATGTCCGAAGTAGGCAGCTCTCGCAACTCGTAGAGCGAGAGGTTGATTGAGCTTATATCATCACTACCGTCCTCGAAAGCATCAGTGTCACGGTCAGACATAATAACGACGCAGAGCTAGGCAGGCAAGAGAGAGGTGCGGACGGGATGATTCAAAGGGGAGACACTATTAGACCTTTTATAATGTAGCAGTGAGTGCATAGCAAATCTCGGCCCGAGATAAACGGGGCCAGAAGGCAAGCTGTATGACGGACACATAAAGCAAGCCAACACATGACTGGTGGCCAAGAAGACAAAGTCAACGCTGTATGCGGATGTGCGTTCCATATTCAGCTTTAAGTACTATCAGGTGGGCACAGCGTGCAAACAGCATGCAAGATATCCGAGAAAGACGGGCATCGTGTATGGGTATTGCACTTAACTCTGAGCAGACAAACTTAGTGTATAACAGAACGGCCAGGTTAAAAGGAGCAAAAGATCAGCGCCATGCCTATCCGGGAGGAGGCGTAACCCACACTCGTGCCATGCTGTTAGGTCCTTCTGATACGGACAACGTATGAGCGGTGGAAGTGCATAAATTTAAACTGAAGATTGAATGTACGAAGATCAGCACGTAGTCGTAGTCGGTCAAGACGTTCAAAGACCAACCAGTATTTGTCGACAGGAGGACTTGAGATCTGCGTCAGTGAACTGGAGTTGGGTCCGTGCGAGGATGATTGTAAGGCCATGGTCCATGTACTTAAATGCCACGAAGGCAGACCCTGGAAGATAAATCAGCCAGGCAAAAACGGCGTGGTGATGATAGATGCATGCCGTTCGACGCCATCTCGTAAAGACGGACAACGTTGTCGTTTCGGGGCGGCTGTACTATTTTGATGGGGGAAGTCGAACGCGTCGTAGAAGTCGAACGACCTGGAAGATGCTTTTGTGCTCACGCCTCCCTTTTCTCGTATGCCTTGAAACTTTAATTACAGGTATATGTGCTCCTATACTTCTGTATATAAAAATATGGAGGTGGCAGGAGTCCCCGTTCTTGTGCAGAATTTTGGGTATTGCCTGCACAGGTGATGCCACAGATTTGAGCTGTCAGGGCTGAGCTCATTGTGTGGCGATAAGCCTCAGGAAAAAACGAGGTGTCTAGGGTAAATATGGACATCCTTTGAGAAGCATCTTCCCAGCAAGATCCAGGGAGATTGCGACGAGAGAAAAGTAATGTGGATGGAGGCCAGGTTGGCGTGACAGGACGAGTTGAAAGTCCGCTTCGGAGAGAAGCGAGACAAGCTACCGGAAGATCATGTGCTAGGACGATGACGGAGCAGCTGTAGCAACGGATACTGGGATCCTCGACCCTGTCATACTACTTGTCGTATTTTCAACTGGCTGCTTACAGCCCTACACATTCTCTTTGTTCTCTTATCCAACTCTACATGTTACTCTACTAGTCTAGTAATTTGCTTTGCTTCGTCTTCTGGTCTTCTCGGTCTGGGGTCATCTATTGGTTCCGGGTGATCATGCCTGGGCCAGTGCGTTCATCTCGCTCGCGCTTCTCGAAGGAGGCCACTCAGGAACCCGCTCTACGGGATGCAGTTTCTGATAGGGAAAAGAAAGAAGGAACTAAGGCAGGGAGTTACACCAATGTCGCACAAATGCATGGTGTTCCACGTTCCACACTATATGGTCGTGCGACTGGCAGAAACAAGTCGCGCTCAGAGGCTCACACAAAACAGCAGAGGCTTAATGATGTGGAAGAAGCCGTCGTTGTTGAGTGGGCCGAATTCTTGTCGCTCTTAAGCATCCCTTGGTCCAAGGAGCAGATTCGGTGGAAAGTTCTTGAGATCTGCGGCCGACGCCCTTCTCGAGACTGGGTCAACCGGTTCCTCATACGGCACCCGGAGCTCAGACCTTCAAAGGGTAATAGGCTTGATCGAAAGCGTGCTGGGTTTGTAATCTGCGCATATTCTCTTTCTGCCAGCTGATCTGAATTCGACGCCCAGTGCCTTTAATATCCACGTTGTGAACGAGCACTTCGAAGGTCTCCGCGAACTGTTTGGTGGTCACATACCAGCCCGTAATGTGTTCAATTTCGACGAGCTTGGGGTCCAGCTTGGTGGTGGCCGAACGAACAATGGTCGCAAGTACATATATCACGTCAAGGACAAGGCCAAATATCGCATGAGTGACGACAATCTGGAGCTTGTCACCGTTCTTGAGACCCTTTGTTTGGGTGTGTACAGCTATGTTTCATAGTAGCATGTGTACACAGCTTATCTATTTTGTCCGCAGATGGCACTGCGCCAATCAAGCCAGCTTTCCTTTTTTCTGGAAAGAGCAAGCACTGCGAGGAGTGGTATGCGGAAGATCCCGGAGTATTGTGAGGTTGTTCATTTGTGTCTCAGAGCACCAAAATTGATGCATGTCATAGCGTCGGAGTGACAGAGAATGGGTGGACCAATGATGACTCATGCGCTACCTGGTTCAAGGAGTGCTTTGTCCCGCAAGCAAAACAGCACTCTGACCCCAATCATCCTATCGTACTTATCTATGATGGCCATGGCTCCCATCTTCAAGAGTGCATCATTGATGTCGCACGCGCAAATAACATCCGGTTGTGGCTTCTGCCTGCTCACACTACCCATCGTCTGCAGCCCTGTGATGTCGGCGGATTTGGCCCTTTGAAGAAACACTGGTACAATGCATGTAACGAGTTTCTCGTCATGACACGTAGTCCAGTTGCCGCTCAAGATGTTGTCCTTGTATACATGGTTGCGCGTGCAGTAGCCTTTGTATCCACGACAATTCAAGCAGCATGGAGAAAGGCTGGTATATCCGTTGACGGCAACGGTTGTGCTGTTTGCATTCCCGAGGTCTTTACTGCCGCCGATTTTGCACCGAGCGTATCTTTGTCCACCCATGCACAACTCCCATCATCTTATCCATCCTGGGATCTTGATCCCTGCGACTTGCCCGAGCATATCCCAGATTGGGCTGTTGTTCCCGAAGAGCTCCTTCCTCCCCAGCTTTCGACCGAATCACCAGGGACACTAATCGAGCGTGAACCCTTGACTGGGCTTGCACCCGAGGAAACTACTCGCTGAGCTTCTTTACGCCAGGCTCTCTATGAGCGTATCGCTGCTCAGTCTACCGTATCTCCGGATAATATCACATCCAATGTCGCTATGCACTCCTCTCAGGTCGCGAATACTGCCAGCGTTGCACCAACCATTCCAACATCAACCGCTCCCACCTCCATTGCACGCGTCTCTGGGTCAGGGCAGCACACTACATCAGATGTACTACGCTCACGTCTAGCCGACCGTCTCTCTTCGCGTGCTGGCATCACTAGCAGCCGATCTACACCAGCTCCTCATTGTGCTAGCCGGCTCAATGACGAGTCATCATCTGATGGGGAGGAGCCAAGCGACCCTGCCGCTGCACTTGAGTATTTGCGTGCCAAGAATGCAAGCTATCGCTTACAGCGCAATCGTGCCCGAGAGCAGCGTGACCTTGCAGAGACGCATGCTGTCATTGCTCGTGGTGCCATTGAAGATCTAACCCAACAGGTAAACACAAAGACTAGCAAGAAGCGCCGTAGTGTTCGAGTAAAATCTGGGCTTGTGTCTAGCGAGCACGGAAAGGAGATTGCTTGTGGGCAAGCAGAGGAGCGCGCAGCAAAGGAAGCACAAGCCAAACAGGCAGAGATCAACAATGCAATCGCTACTGCTGAGAAGGTTGCACGTCGCTCATGTGGCACAGTAAACTTTGATTTCTCTTTGCTTCCCATCCTTTCGAAGCAGAAGAAGGCAGAGCTTGAAGACACGGCTTGGGCGCTGAATCTTTCAGAGGACGGCAACACGAAGGAGATCAAACTTCGCATCCAGGATTACTTCATCGCCAATCCTCACCTGCGAACTCAACCACGCTATGCACCTCTCTTCACCTCTTCCCGAGCTCGACCAGAGAGCTCTCGTACATTGCCTGCTCCGTCTAGGCCATCCCCTTCTGTATCCCCGTTGCCCCAGATTTCACAACGCCCTTCACCTTATCCTGCATCCCAGCCATTGACACCTCCACACCGTCTTTCGGAGGTCACCAATACACCTCGTCGGCGTCGTATCTATCATTATACCAACCTTCGTCACCCCTCAGCTGAGTTCGCATACAGTCTTCCCTCTCCAATGATCATGGCCCCGCTTGCTTACCCGCCACCATCCATGCCACCATTCTACACGACACCACCTCCAGGTATGCTGCCGCACCAACCACTGCAGCGATCCCCACATTTGCAACGGCCACTGTCGCTTGAACGCCAAGAGGCTGCTCTTCCGCTCCCACCACTACCACCCTCTCCTTCTCCGCATAACTCATACTTGTACCCATTCACCTATACATCGGGTTCTCATAATTACAGCTACACTGATGCGTCAAGTTCCTCGTCGCATCCTAGGTCTTAGTACAGTGGCTTGATTTCCCCTCACTCTACTCGGTACTACCCCTTATGACCGAGATGTTTATGACGAGTATATTCTCATGTACATATAACTCACCTCAGAGGATTATTGGAGTCCCTTGTTTCAGTGTTTTTTTTTGTGTGCGAGCCTCGCTACACATCATGGCCTCATTATCTACTCTGAGCTAGAGGTGGTAAACGTGTCTAAGGAGTTTGCGCGATGCCGCTTCGCAAACCTGAAGACGAACGGCACGTGAGGAACCAAGCCAGCGGCGAGCGATGACGTACTGTGACTGATTGTGACAGGGGCGACCTGCTTCGCACTGTCCTTGCAGGAAAGGAGCACCTCTCACCGGCATCTCTCTGGCATGTGCAGTCCCGCGTATAAAAATTAAAAGAGTACACGGGTAGATGCCAGAGAAGCATAGGTACATAGTATAGAACTTTTCCAGAGCATCTGACGCCGTAGGTGAGTGAGATACTGCTTCGTTCGACTTCTACGACACTGCCGTTCGACTTCCCCCCTCAGAATAGTAAGAGCTTGGTCTCACACATAGCCGTGACTGGGTGATCCATTCTTTTCTATCTCTGTGCATGTGCGCATGAGCGCAACGTGTAGACTGCTCACAGAATGGCGCACCTTGTAGACGTTGCTGAACGTGCCCTTGCCAACTTGATTGACAGTCTCGTATGGTCTGCCTTTGATGGTTTGGACTGGCGTATGCGGTCGTGTGTTCTGACCTTGCTCACACACTCGATCACGGGGTGACGGAGAAGACAGCCAGCTCACGTTCATCTTTGTAGTTTCTGAAAGGTAGTGGTGGCCAGACGACATCTGTGGCGAGTTTGCAGATATGGTAGAGCCGCGGAGATGGGGCGTCCGCTGAAGTGTGGGCTTTACGAGTGTCACTGCGGTCCGAAGGTCGTGCTCTAGATACGGGTGCTGAGGTGTCTCGGAAGCAGGATCGACAGTCAAAATAAAGCGAGCGGTATCAGGCGACGAATATGCTCACGTTCTCACGGCCGCGGACCTCGTCTTCTTGTCCTGGAAAGAACAGCTTGACTGCGGTACATGCCTTACCGATCATCAAGCCCCGGACTGGTGAGATCGGCATACCACCCAGTAGCAGCAGCCCAGGTGGGAGCAGATATTACAGCAGACGCGGGCAGCCCTGCAGGACTGGATATACCCGCAGCACCCGGAAGCCCCCTCGTCGTCGGCACTCCTAACGGAGCTGACATCCCCACGTGCACCACTGTACCTATATTTCGAGGCGGCCCAACAGCCTGCAATGGCACCTCAGACAAGGACAAATCTGACCTTCAGTTATTTGAGACTAGATCAGCGGCGAACACCTCATGGCAAGGAGAAAACACGTCGACTTCATGGGTATGCAGAATAACATTGCTGTTGCCTCCGGCGCACAGCGTGTGGCAGTTAACCGTGGTTCCGGTGGCTGCACAGGTCAGTTCATCGTGCACGAGGTTTTCGTCTTCTTTTACCTTTTTTTCTGCAGGGACGTGGGACTGGTCCCTCCGATCGTCACCGCTAGTGACATCACGGTCGAAACAGTGTTCACCGGAAATTTCCGCCACCAGCGAGCGGGATTATGTGCGCCGTTCCTATGCTGTCGTATCCAATAAGCCAAACAAGAGCTGGAACAAGCCTGACGGAAGGAAAACTCATCCAACATGTGCCTGAATGGCTGCAACGGGATTGATTGGTGGCACAGAAAGTCTAGAAAGACGATCTTTGAGAGCTTGGGATAACGGCGAGCACAACGTGGAGGAAAACACCGGCCGCATTGTGGAGGACACTCGTATTGTCTCGGTATCGTCAGAGTCATTGGCGGAGGTGGGAAGAAAGCTGGGCGAAGGAAGACCCCTGCAACACACGTGGGCACGCGCTTGCGTGGGATGACCGGCGGTTCCGCGTGCAGCAGCGGCTGAACGTACATCTGGCGCGCGCGGCCTGTCTCAGCCTTGAAGTTACGTGGGACAGAGTCGCAGGTCGATATTAACGTACTGTATCTCGCCCTTGATTATCATCTGCATTACGAGCATGCTGTATTAGGGCATGTGTTTGCTGGCGCGTGCGTTCAGGGTGTTGAACTAAAAGATTTGACAACTCCTCTGTCGGCACCAAACAAACCGGACAGGGTCGCTTGCCTCCGAATCCACGGATAAGTGCCATAACTTCCCTAGGATTAATGAGCCATGTATCTACATATCTTGTTTTGCGAACAAAACTCACTGCTGCTCCTCGTAGTCGGCAGACAACATGAGTATAGTAGGATATAGGTGTCGCTTGACACCGTCACCACAAACAACAAGAAAGCCGGTGATTGAGTGCTGAATAATAGACTGAATAACCACGCAGAATGACTCATGCCAGACAACACACTTGAAATTCACGAAACCGGGCCTTTTGTTTTCTTCGGGATCGTCATCGACCTAGGTAGGCATGAGAGATTGGTCACACCAAGCAAGGGAAGTAGCGCACAATTGGTAGCCACCCGACTACGCAACCGCTGCCAAATGTGTTGCCGTTTCATAACTCGATAGGTAGGTTGAGTATTCGCGCAATGACAGGGTAGCCTTTCTCCGCGCCAAAGGTGGACAGCCTTGTCTTGTCTGCATAGAGTAAATAGCACAACAAATGTCCGCCGGCAGGTAGCTTAGTCTGAGACGACAGTGGCATCACTATGTGTACATGGATACTTGCGCGAGTACGCGTACCTGGATGTCCCACCACAGAGCCGCCGTCCATGGTTCGTGGATCACGTGAATCCACTCAAACCCGTTGAACTTCGAGATCTTTTCTGCATCCCATATCATCTGCAGGGCAAGAGAACGGTGCTGCAATATATCAAGAGTCCACTGCCAGAGATCACGACTGAACACAACAAAATCCTTGTCCTCGCCCTTGTACGACACCGAGATCTTCTCAGCCTCAAACTAAATTGCATTAAAGATATGGGAAGAAAGTTGTATGAAAATCCCGCGCGACGTACTGGAGCTAGGCGAGTCGAAGCATGTTCCCAAGCTTGCTTCACATCCGAGTAGCTCCTGAACGTGACCTTGCCACGATCCTCAGCACACGACTGAAAGATCTTAAGCAGCCGATCAGTAAGCGTCTCGTTCACACAGGCCTCGAGCATGATTTCCGCGAGCTCAAAGTCTTCGCGCGTCTTGAAAGACGGCTTCCACGGCTTGGCGGCGGGAACCGGTTCGGAGAGGGTTTGCTTGCGACCGTAGTCGTCAAAGTGGACGGTCTCCGTGTCACGGCCGCTTCGAGGGTGGTACTCTGTTCTGATATCGTCGAGCTGATACTGCGTGAAAGTTGCGCCAGGAGAACCGTCATCCATCGGCGGTATCCGGGATACCGTCGAAAGCATGTCGTAGGAGGGTGAAGAGTAGTACGTACCAGCCTCAGGTTTGTCCTCTCCATCGTCATCTTCCCGCTCTTCGACAATAGACATGTCTGGAAGGGGAGCGACGCGGCGGTGAGAACTGACTCGGAGGCTGCAGCCCGGGTCGCGTTCGACGCACCTACACCCGCAG
Organism: Vararia minispora EC-137; assembly: GCA_022160365.1. Lineage (NCBI taxonomy): Eukaryota > Fungi > Basidiomycota > Agaricomycetes > Russulales > Lachnocladiaceae > Vararia > Vararia minispora. The sequence goes on from MU273640.1 coordinate 33,099, forward strand.
GACCTTCGTCTTCGACAATAGACATGTCTGCTCCAGGAAATGAGCTGTTAGCAATGAACCATGAGTTGAGCGCGGCGCACCCGTCATCTCTTTCGTCAGGAGGCCGGGCGTCTGATGGTCTTCCGGAGGGAGGGACGTGTTGGGAGGATGCGCCGGCACCGGGCGATAAGACGACTGGAAGTGGATTGGCATCCTCGTGCATTGGCATATACGACAGCGCAAAAAGACTCACCACCTTGTCCCCGATGCCCTGTGCTCAACTATTCTTCTATACTTTGTGCGTATCGCTGTAACCCGGCACGCGCGCGGGCGTTGTTTTGACATGCCACTCGGTGCCTTCCAATCCCTTGCGGAAAGAAGAACTCATGGCAGATGTCGCATCGCATCGTCCTCGCGGCCTTGGATCCCTTGGACATATTGACGAAGATATAGTACAAGCACAGACAAGGGTGAAAAGGAGTCAGATAGAAGCCGGGAGCCGGATATGCAGGGCAAAGAGTGTGGAGAGGGAAGACAAGAGGCGTGCGCGAGGCTGCCTGATGGATGATAAGCCGATTATGATCGCTCCGGCGATTGATTACAATCGGCGGCAATAGAGTAGCCGGTGCTCATAAGCCCGCTTATAAGCGCTGACCTATTATAAGCGCGTTCCCGGTTTTGCGACAGAGGGTACGAGTGAGGAAACGAGCGACTGAAACAAATGAGAACCCCACTCGCGCGAGCAAGAGAAAAGCACATGCTTGACTACACGGTACCCTGGCACAGCTCATCTTTTCTGCCGGGATAGCAGTACATAACGCTGACACAGTACTGCATGGATGGGTTAGGCTTCTTCACATGCTGAGGCATTGATTCAGGAGCGTACAGGCTGGCTGACGACAAGGTCGTCACACGCGGTGTCGACATTGTCGTTCATCTGCACGAATTGCGCGATTGTAAGATTGAAAGAATCAACGAGCGCGCCACAGGTCGTTTCCGTTGCAGTAGCATTAAGCGTGCAGTTCAATTGGGTCTCTACAATATGCTGTCGGCATTTATCGTATGAGCTTGGGTATCAAACATACGCGCAAGGCAAACAGGGGTGACGCCGACATCAGGATTGCCTGTACACGCAATCAGACACCAGAACAGACGACAGAGCAGTTCGTACAAGTGGCATTTGGATTCAAGGCCATAATCTGCGAGATGTTCACGCCAGTTGCCTCGGCGATAGACTCGCAAGCCTCAGAAGTGCTGCAACGCAGGTGGTGCGTGAGCTCCCTGCCTAAGCACAATGGGGTGAGACTGTAAATGGCTCACTCGACCTGATTGGACGCTGCGGAGCGTTATCTGTTAACGTACTAGGGGTCATCGAGTGGATTCCGAGCACGTACTCGTACACGAGGGGCGGGGACCGGCAGCCAAGGCGACACCGACGAGTGTAGCAAAGAAAGCTGTAGAGAGGCCAGAGCACATCTTGTTGACAGTCGTGGAATACTAACGTGAAAAGAGTGATAGTGTATCGAATTTGATCTTCCATCCAGCCCCTTCGCAGGTTCTTATACTACGGGGTACCAGCGGACTTACGCAGCAGAGAGATCGAAGGTATTGCCGTGCACAGTGCCGGAAGGCTGCGGATTCATGGCCGACATCGCGCACATTGTGAACACCACTTCGGTCAGACGGCATGTCGACGAACTCAGGGTCTTCGAAATACGTGCCTGCCGCGCATCGGACTATGTTCTCACAGGAGAGCCGTCACGGTTTTGAGCGAGACGAGCAGGCTTAGGGTGTCGCAAAGCAACTTGAATAGGATGAAAAGTAGATCTAGGCTCGTCCGGTTAGCTAGATGATACTGTTGCCTGCGCGAAGAACTATGCGGAACGCATGAACGAACGAAATAAGGCGGTGACCTAGCAATGAGGCAATAGTGCTGTAAGTCCTGAGAGGAACCATACTGATGTAAGAGAACACAGCGCGCAGCAATCCGTCCTTGGTCCGTTTTTGGCCATCGTTATGCATAGGAGACAGCCACGAATCGTACAAGCGGGAGCGCTGCTCCAAGCCTCACGTCCGCAGCACTTCCCAAATGGCGCGACCGATGATCGTGGGGCCGTCGTTGCGCCAATCGGCTCTCTTGCGCGCCTGACTGGCAACGTTTGAATTAATTATGCCAGACGCTAAGCGCGCCTCGACGAGCTCGTGGACGATCTCCTTCGTAAACTCGGGATGACCTTGGACGGTTAGAATGTGGATTGGGGGTAAGGGCTCGTTAAGTCCTGGTGCTGGCGCCTTGAATGCGAAGCGGACCATGCCTTGGTTCTTAGAGACTTCTGTTGACGCGAGGAGGTGGAAAGATGGCGGAACCTCCGGAACGTGGTCACGATGCATCTGTTGGATGTTCTGGGGGCAGCTGTTCAACGGATCGTCTCGCCAGACGGTAGGTGGACACCCGAGTTGGAAGGGAAGAAATACTAACAAGAGAATTTTCTTGCGTGTGGAAGATGCGCTTGCCGAGATCTGTGAGCTGAATGGGAGTGATGCCAACCTCCCATTTGCCGTCATTGGGCCTGACTTCACCACCCAGAGCTCGGGCAACAATTTGATGACCAAAGCAGACGCCTTTGAGTTGTTGCCGAACTCCGAGTCAGGAACGGTCGTTTCTATTAAGCGAGCTACTGTCGTATCGTACCAATTATCTTGATGCGATGTGTCGTGATCGCAAGTCGCTTCACAAATGTCACTAACTTGTTGATCCAGGGAATATCTTCATAAGCGTTAGCAGCTGCGAAAACACATGTTGAGGACGCAAATGTAGAAACCTGTGTGGCAGCGCACCGGAACCGGTGATGACGATGCCCATGTACTCGTCGAGTATGCTCTCGGGCGGATACTCCATTTTATTCCTGACATCGAAGGCATCAAGCCTGAATCTAGGAACGTCCTGCGGCTTTGAGACCTCAAAAAGCCGCGTGAAGATGGCTTCGTAGTCGCCATGCGCCTTGACGATGGATGGCATGGGTGTATCGGTGACTAGGAGTGCGATACGCGATATCTTGGCAGGCGCCGGCTTGGATTGCTGGTTGTTCGTCATCTGGCTCACTTCAAGTATATGTGCTGAGAAGGGAAAAGGAAATGCTGATAGGGCAACACGCACTGTTGGCAGCGCCAAGGGCGACTGCTGAGACGGAGAGGGCGGCAAACATGGTCGTCTGCAGGATATCGGTCTTCCGCGGTCCTGTCCGTTGCTGCCTCCGCGCTGTGCCTGCGTTCGCTTCGCGAGTCAGTGACGCAATTAATGAGTATTGCTCGGTACTTCGGACCTTGTGCCGGACGAAAATGCTTGCGACGCGAGCACCTGCATTAACGCGTCGCGTCAGATCTTGCTCTCGCTCTATCCATGGCTCTTAACCTCAAACGCAAACGCCGCCCTGCCCCAGATTCAGTATTTCCTAACAAAAAGCGGCAGCTCGTTCCCCCAGAAGACGATGAGTTCCGGAGTGCGTTAGACGAGAATGAGTTCACACACGATCAAGAAGAGGATGAAGATGAAGGATGGAGCGAAGAAGACCCTGTAGCTGGAGATGGGATGAACGAATTAGATGAAAGAGAAGACGGAGAGGCGTGGGAGGGCATAGGCAAAGGTGGTGCAAGAAGAGGACTGTCGCAGGCGTCGCACAATGGCGCAACAAAAAATCCGCCTACAGGACAGGAGGTCCGAGTGATAAAACAGGCAGCGGACTTATTTCGTTCTAGCTCGTTCAAACTTCAGGTGTGTGGTGCGTTCAAAGTAAAGTAAACGTGTTCACATTTTCCCGCTAGATCGACGCCCTCTTGCCAAACGTACGACCGAAGGAGTCTCGTCGTGCCGCTCTCGACAGCTTCTTGCTCTCATTACACTCTGTCATCTCTGCTGCTCCTTCCATACCTCCACAGCACCCCCTTGAAGCGGCACGCTCGTTGTTGTCCCCAGCTTCGGACTCCGCCTCGAAGCGAGAAAGGAGCAATGGCAAAGTCAAAGTCAAGGACGAGTCTTCTGCGCCGTCCGTTGCTATTGCCGTTCCGTATGCCTTTCCTGCACCACCAGAGGATGCCAACTGGAAAGTCTCCTTCGAGAAACCCTCTGAGATCACTCTGGTTGGTAGCTGGGCGAATAAGGTCGGCGTCAAGGCTAAGGACAACAAACCGTGGATTGTGGACATCGCTGTTGAAATGCCGTCTGTCCGTCCCACCTTCAGGCATATTATTGAGCAAGTCGCTGACTTTGTGCCGTGTAGGGCCTTTTCCAAGAGAAGGATTATATGAATGGGCGCTTCTTTCACAAACGTGCATTCTACCTCGCTGCCCTTACAAAACATATCGTACGTTCCGAGAGCGGTCTGGGTGTCGAGGCCTTCTATCAGTCACATGGCTCTGACCCTCGCCTCACGACGTTACTCCTACGTCCTACAGCCGGTTGGTTAGATTGTCACGTCTTTCGCTACGGCATTGACGTATGCTCATAGACGAACAGCTTGTGAAATCGAACGCCCAAGTCAGGATCATTCCTACTTTGTCGTCCCAATCGCCCATCCCTTTGTCGAAACTGTCACCTCATCGATCCAACTTTCGTGTTGGACGAGCTTTATCCTCTGAGAGCACACCAACAATCGCGATTGACACACCCACGCCACTTTACAACTCCATACTCCTCCTTGCCACGACTCCGCGGGAACATTTACTCGCCGTGCATTCTATGAAACAAGACTTCCCGGCATACGGCGATGCTCTAGCTCTTCTTCGAGTATGGGCGAACCAGCGTGGGTACGGCGAAGGCACTGCACCATGCGTCCGAGGCTTTGACGGTCGTGGCGCGTGGTGGAACAGTTTGCTCGAGTTACTGATTCTTGGAGAAGAGCCCGTAAGAAACGCCAAGACAAGCAGGAAACCACTCGGGAAAGGTCTTAGCTCTTACCAGCTTTTCCGGTCAGCACTTGATTTCTTAGGTATGCGTATTCTCTAGTGCTGGAGACTGTAAGTAATTCCATGTTTCTGCCAGCTCGTCAAGACCTTGCCAATGAACCAACATTTGTCAAATCCAAGGACGGGCACCGAGTATGTGTCCTTATCTATATAGACCTACCCGATCGTCTGAACCTCGTGACAGTTCTCTCCCCAGGACTACGCGGAATACGCAGGGCCCGTGTTTGTGGATTCAACCTCGTCCGCCAATCTTCTCTCCGGTATGCCTCGCAGTTCCTTGGGGATGGTAAGGGCGATTTCTCCCATGTATACCAAGTCAATTAACGCCGTTCGAAGCTGAGGCACGATGCGCGTGTAACATTGGATATTCTCAACTCGACCGATCTGACAAACGACCCGTTTCACGAGATCTTCCTCAAGGATCACCGGTCTCTGGCGACGCGTTTTGACGCCGTCATACGGTTAGTGGTATCCGATCCCCTTTCATAAGTTCCGGACAGCTAAGAGCGGAGATAGGGTTGATCTGTCTGGTTCAAAAATGCGTAATCCTTCTGCCCACGAGGCGGTAGAGTATGGCTCGCCAAGCAATGCCGTTCTTGCTTCTATGTCTACATATCTACAGCGTGCTCTCGGCTCGAGAGTGCATGCTTTCGCCCTCCTTCATACTCCCCCTTCCTCGCGCCCGATCACACAGGCTCAACCTGATTCTCTTGCCGATATCTACATTGGCCTTGTCTACGATCCAGAACACGCATGGCGTCTCGTCGACCATGGGCCCAGTGCAAGCGACGTCGATAACGCAGAGGTCGCTGCGTTCCACGAGCTTTGGGGCAGCAAGGCAGAACTCAGACGCTTCAAGGACGGTAGCATCATGGAGAGCGTTGTGTGGGATGTCAAAAATGCGGACGAGCGCGCACGCATCCCGCTCTTGGTTGTCGAGCACGTGCTCGCGATTCATTTCTCCCTCCCTCGTAGCGCACTCCACAGCTGGCAGGCAGGTTTTGACGAAGTCGTGCGTCTCCCTCCATCAATTGTCTCTATTCACACCGCTGCGGGTCATCAAGCGGGTTTCAAGGCTGCCATGGCAGCGTTTGACGACCTCGTGAAGACTCTCAAGAGCCTCGACGAAGACTTGCCACTGTCTATCCTCTCCGTGAGCCCCACGTCTGAGTACTTGCGCCATACGAGCGTGTTCAACCCCATTGCCATGCCTATTTCTGCAGTCTCATCTTTCCCCATCTGCGCACGCTTCACGCCTATCATGGAGGCTGTCCTCGAATTCGAGAAGTCTGCGCGCTGGCCCGATGACCTTCGCGCAATTCAGAAGATGAAGCTCGCCTTCTTCGAGCGGATTGCTTCTGCACTCATGGGTGCTGTCCGAGGCCTTACCGCACGTATTGCAGTCTTGGAGGCGCCACAGGACTCTGCGATTGAGGACCACGCGTGTCTGGAGCTTGTCACCCCCTTGGGGTGGGCATTTGCACTGCGAATATGGCATGCACGCGAGGAGACACTGTTGACGCGCGCGATCGATGCCGTCGCTCAGATTCCAAAACAATTCCAGCAGGACCACGCGGAGAAGTTCCGCGAACGGGACGCCGCGACCAGTGCGCTTGCTCTGTACACCCGCCGTTTCATACACGCACCACGCCACCACCGCGCCGTCGCCGCTTTTGGGTATCGCTTTCCAGCATACGGAGGCACCGTCCGGCTCATTAAGCGCTGGCTTGCCTCTCATTGGCTTCTCCGCGGCCATATCAGCGAAGAGGCGGTAGAAATCCTTTGTGCAGCGGTCTTTGCGCGGGCTCGCGACGCTGGAGGGGCCCTCGATCCTACCAGAGGTGCGCCTGGCAGCCGGGAACGTGGCTTTGCCTGTGTCGTCGAGCTACTGAAGGACTGGAAATGGGAACGTGGTTTGTTTGTACCCCTGTATGGTGAAGACGGCTCGCCGCCCGCCGTCACTATTGTCGCGGGAGCTGCAGGCGTTTGGACGTTATCGACGGAATTCGACAAGGAGGGAAAGATGTGGACAGCGTGTGGTCCGGATATTGTCGCAGCCCAGCGTGTGCGCGTACTGGCTCGCGCGACATGGGAGTGCATGAAGAAAGCTGAGGTCGGTGCGCTGGACGTCAAAGTAATCATTTTCCAGTTGTGCTCTTCTGGATTGCGCTGACTGGCTCACGACCAGTCGCTCTTCGTCCACCCCACCGACGATTACGACTTTGTCGTGCAGTTAGAGCAAGCTACGCTACCACGCTATTTCCAGAACATTGTCGCCGATCCTGTCGTGTGGGCCCGACGGAGCAAATACGCCAACATGGCTCAAGACCCATCCGAGAAGAACGTCGTCGTGCGTCCTGGTTTCGACCCTGCGCAGATGTTCATCGATGATCTAAGGGTACGCCTCTTCTCTGCGACTGCCATCCCCCTTCCCAAGGTTCTTGAGATGATGCTCACTGGATGTCAGAGCGTGTACTCTGATACGCTCAAGATATTCTATGACCCACTCGGTGGAGACCGCTTTGGCGCCGTCTGGGAACCGAGTGTGAGGCAACCGCGCCCCTTCAGAGTTTTAAACCACTTCTCAAGCGCTCCGGTGATGCGGAAGGTGTGTAATCGACTCTTCTTACCTCCAAATGACGTGGGGCCGACGCGTACCGGATCCTTTAGGATGGCGAGAAGGGAAGGGAGCGAGGAGTGGTCGTGGTGAACGAGGCGGCAATTCTAGACGAGATAATCCGTCTAGGTCATGGGTTGGTCATAGTTTGAATGCCGTTGCCGGTCTCGTCGACGCACGCGTGCCTATCGCACATTCGAGAGGCACTAGTTGTGATGCAGCGCCAACGCCATGGTAGGGTGTTATCGTCCATACACGGGTATCTACAACCTTGTTTTTAAGGGACATACCCATGACGTTCGGCTTAGGACGTGCCGCTTTCAGAGCAGATATTGGCTCCCACAATCTATGACGAGTAGAAGGAGGCATGTCCGAACATTCCCAATCGCAGACACATAAGCTGAGAAGCCCGCGGGCTCCCTTTTCCGTGGAGGGATTCGCACTGAGGGTAAAGATATTATGCGCACCCGATAAACGAAGACAGGGGTAGGCGTGGAGGTATGGTTGCTATTTGGGGCTTGTTGCTGGCCAATATCGGAACAGCCGCGAGACGTGTAAAACTGGTAGGACTCTCGACGGATCCCCGACGTCGAGTGGCACTATTCCGAGTCGCAGCACTCGCGAGAGTCAGTGCTAATTTCGAGAGTAGAGGCGGCAGCGTATCAAGTCGGCGGCGCATATGTAATACGCTCCTGTGGCCATCGCGTGTCTCTGATTGTCCTCAAACTTCCCAGCGCCATGCTCCGCGCCTGTGCAACGTTCAACGATGTAAATTCCAGATGCACAAGAGGCGGGAGCCTTCTCTAATCCCCATTAGCGATACCAGTTCGGGCACTATTGTACACAGTACAATGCCAAATAACATAATACATCTGAGATCTTCGAGGCTGCTCCCGATCAGCTCGACGTCTACCCCAGAGCAATAACTCGACAGCGCGCGGGAGGCGATTGAGCCGAAGACAACAACAACCTCCGCCGCCAACTCAGCCCTGCAAGCTGATCTCAGGCGTGCTGGAGCGGAAGCTTTGTACTCCATGCTGTGAGGCTGCGCGTCCCGCTCGGATATGCGATGAGTAGTCGGTGGGCATAGGATAGCCAGGCGTCGATCGTGGGGCGAAGATCATCTTTGGACGGCGGAAGACGACATCGGTTGGGACGATATTGCTGGCCGCGCGGATAAGCGCCTGGCATTCACTCTCCATGCCATTCGCGGACAAACCGACACCCCAGATAGAACCGGCGCCAGATTTGGATGGCGTCTTACCGCGTGGGGTGACTTCGATGTACGTTGCAAGACCTTCGTCGCCCACCTTCTGGAACACGCGTTCCCCAACGTCGAGCTCAATACCCAGGTCAGCGTACAAAGCGTCGCGCAGCGCCCCGATAGGGCTCTTGCAGCGCCCTTGGATGGTCCGCGACTTGCCATCGATGAAGAGCTCGGCAATAACGGTGACGAGGTCGGTCGGAGTGATCGTGCCATCGTCCGAGATGGCAGAGGTGGGGGACGCCGGGCGGATTTCAAAGGTGCCGGGGCGAAGACGCGCGCCCGAAGTTGGCAGGAAGCCGTACGCGCCGCGGAAGGCATCTGAGACAAGCTTTGCCGTCATCTCGCGACTGGAGCGCTCGCTCTCCTGCTGGACGACGTTGTAGAATGCGACCTGCATGCGGCGCGGAATGTCGAATCCAAGGATCTCCTTGATGATGTAAGCCGCGCCCGCCTTGCCGCTCTGACTACTGACACGGATGAGGTTTTCATAGCCGTATCCGAGGTCCTTGGGGTCTAGGGGAATATACGGAACAGCCCACGTCTTCCTCCCAGCACCCGTATTATCAACGACCTCCCAGCGCTTGCGTTGGAGGTCGAGGCCCTTTTTGATCGCGTCCTGGTGGGTTCCGGCGAAGGCGGTGAACACGAGAGCGCCGCTGTACGGATACCGCTGGGGCAGCGACATCTCATTGCAGCGTGCGACGGTCTTGACGATCTCCGGCAGGTCGGAGAAATCGAGGTTCGGGCTAACGCCCTGGGAGTAGAGATTGAGCGCGACCGTGATAAGGTCGACGTTGCCTGTGCGTTCGCCGTTGCCGAGGAGGCAGCCTTCTACGCGGTCACCGCCTGCAAGTAGAGCGAGTTCTGTCGCCGCTACTGCGGTACCTGGGAGAGCAGAGTAAGCTCACCACCAGCATTGGATCGCCGCCGTGAGAATACATACCACGGTCGTTGTGCGGATGTATGGAAATAATACACTTCTCGCGCTGATTGATGTTGTTACAAAAGTATTCGACCTACGAGCACGATCAGATAAGTATGTAAATATAAATAGTGCTGCAGGGCGATCACGTACCATATCTGCGTAGTGGTTGGACGGGGCACACTCGACAGTGGCGGCGAGGTTGAAGGTCACGCGATCGTCATCGAACCTAGCCTTACCCCACTCCTCGAGGACACGGTTCCCGAGCTCGACTGCGAAGTCAGGCTCCGTCTGAGAGAACGTCTCAAAGCAGTAGTTGAGGCGAAAGTGAGTTCCTGATCGCTAAGCGTTGAAAGAAGACCTGATGCAACAGGCGGAAAAGACGAACCAGAGCGAGCCGTCTCTTTTTCAGTGAGCTTCTTGACCAATTTCACGGCGTTCAGAGTGAGGTCGATAGTCTGCTCCTTACTGTTGCGGAAGACGACCTCGCGGAAGAGGGGAGACACGGCGTTGTACAGGTGAATAATAGCCTTCTTTGCTCCGGCAAGGGACGCAATGGAACGCTCGATGAGATCGGCCCGCGCTGGGGTGATGATCTGTGGAAAAGGACGTGTTTGCTCGTGTAGACAAGGGTGAGATAGGCCTCTACCTGGAGAGATACGTCGTCGGGCACCTCATTGTTCTCGATGAGGGAGCGGACGAAATTAAATTCTGTGTCAGCCGCTGAGGGATATGCAACCTCAATTTCCTTGAAGCCAATCTTAACAAGAAGCATGAGATTATATGAGCCTAGATATTGCGGAACAAGGGATAGAGCTGACCTGAAGAGCTCGAGTTTAGTAACGTTGTTCATAGGGTTGATGAGAGCTTGGTTTCCATCACGCAAGTCGGTGGAGAGCCATGTAGGGGAAACGGTAGCTCGCTGTGTTGGCCAACGGCGAACATAGCCCTCTGGGAAAGGCACCAAGGGGTAAGGGTCGTATTTCGTGGAGGGATCAGAACTAGCAGCGGGGGAGCTGAGGTTCATGGACGACCGAGGAGACGACGAAAACACGTACAGCATTGTGACGAACTTAAACGGGGAGGTCGCTGGGAGTTGTCGCGTTTTCTAAAACTCTTTATATCATGGATGAGCAGTAGCGGAGAGGATATCGTCATGATAGGCTGCTGGGTCTGCAAAAGCCATGTGCTCCGAGTAGCTCTCCCTCGGATTCTTTTCGAAAACTGCGAGCGAAGGATAGGGTAACCGCAAGACGCGGTACTAACCAGGTATGCGTAACACGAACAGCTCGCGGGTGGGTAGAGTTCTCCTGCAACAACGTGGAGCTGCAGATTCCACGCCAAGGGGCAATGGAAAGGGAGCTGAAGGATGCCACTGACCGGAACCGCCTATGCAAAACGCCCACAGGGCCTCCCGGAAAAGAAGCGTCGTATTCATAGCCAGTTGCGGCCCTTGAGAATGCTGGACACGAGAATAGGCGGGCGCAATTCGCCGAGATGGATATGTTCCATGAGCAAGGCAACCACGATTGTTGAAACACGTGAATCAATCCCATTTAATGACTGACAATCACACAGGTAGAAGTCAAAGAAGGAGAAAATAGTTGCAAAGATGTCAGTAGAAGCCGGACGTATCCTCTGCTTTCGGTGCATCGTTCACTGCAAATTTTTAAACTAAGCAGGCTAGGCCATCGTGTCTAGCCCATGCTCGATTCTTGGCGGGGGACCCTCGGCTCCACGAGAAAGACGATGCTTTCAGGCCAAGGCAGCCAAGGTCTTCCTTAGTACTCGCCTCAAAATTCCCGTGCTCTGCGCACTCCACCGCCAGTGGGAACAGTGGTCAGCAAGTCAGTTTTTGAACCCGGCCAAATTAGGGTAGTGCCAAGCCAGTCCCACGGGAACAGGCAAAGCAAGGCAAAGAGGCGTCGATAGAGATGTTTTCGCCGGTTGCTTCTCAGCGCAAGTACGGCAATTATGACAGTATACAGGCTAAGAGCACGCACACTCCGAAGGTTGGGAAAAGCCCAGCAACTGCTGCGAAAGTGACGACAGTGATCAACTGCGGAGGCAAGGAAGCGATTCAACAGTACAGTCAAATAGAGCGATGAAGATACTGACGTATTCACAGGCTGCACCGTTGCGGACGAGCTGCTGTACCGTGAATGACGGGGCTAAGCGGGTCCGCGCATGTCCGCGGGTATTTGCCAATCGGCCTCTTTCCCATCTCTTCCCACACCGTGACGCGAATGTGATCTTCCGTCGAGCTACCTCGGATTCTGGCTTCGTTACAGCGAACACAGGTTTATCCCTCTGTTCGCGTGCTCTCCTTTGAACCGCGCGTCGCTTGTAGTTTTCTTCCAGAGGTGTCGCGGCATGGGGCCTTCGGCGATCATTATCCGGAAAGACGCACCTCACCCGAACGGGATCTCTGGAACCTTGCGCAGGAGTCAGTTTCCGCGAGATCACTTGTTTGGCGCACAGGGCATCACATTCTAGGATTTAGGCATTTTAAGAACTCGAGAATAGCACAACAAATCCCCTGCCAAGCCCCTAGTTGTTTTGGCAGCGGTTTCTCGCTGGTGCCCCGACGTTGCTTCCCATGCGGATCCGGAGCGCCTGCTCGGCGTGCAGGCCTGGATCGACAGACGGAGTCGTGCATTAGTCATGCAGACACACCGGCCCACATCTCAGAGCCCCATTCCGGATTGCTCTCTGCCGCTGGTGCATGCCGTGTGCAGGCGTTGGTTCGGCTTGGCCATAGAGACTCCGCCTCGTAACTTGTTCAACCAATGGCCTCACCCCCGTGTTCTCCTTCGATTCTCTCGGCTTATCTTCTTACTCGGAAATGCATGTTCCAGGGCGCTGCGGAAAACGTTATCCTCTCATCCTCTCCACGGTGAGCCTTAGAAACCAGAATGTCGCATGGATCGTGAGCACAGCCGATCTCTTATGACCGTGCGTTTCTTGGGCTTTGCTTCTGCAGGCGCACCTCTTCCCTCAAGGACCCTTTCCTCCATCCATCCTAGCACGATTGACTCACATAATCTCCGCGTCATGAACCGAGCATCTCTCCAAGACGAACAGTCCGGCTCGTCGAGCGTCACAGTGCACTCAGAACGCCCGTCTGATTTTAATGAACACAACTCACCGTCTCCAACTCCAGTCGCACCAGCTCTATTATCTTGGGATGGACCAGACGATGCCGGAAACCCGCGTAATTGGGCAAAACGGAGACGGTGGACTGTAACTTTAGTGGTCTCCCTTTTCACTTTCATCAGGTGTGAGATAACTATGGTCCGGTATTACTGTACTAACCATAGTTCTATAGCCCCGTTGCGTCGTCGATCTCATCTCCTTCACTGCCCGCCATATCTGCCCACTTCAATATACCCCCAGGGTCGATCCTAGAATCTATGTCCCTGAGTATATTTGTGCTCGCATACGCCATTGGACCGTTGTTTTGGGGGCCTCTCTCCGAACTATATGGTTTGCTTTTTACACGTCTTGGTCTCATTCACTCACAACCCCCTGCAGGTCGTCTGATCATACTGCAGTCATCAAACCTATTCTTCCTGCGTAAGTTTGTATCTTGTCATCTATGGAACATGTCACTGACATTGGAAAGCAGTTTTCAATACTGCTTGCGCGTTCTCAAAGAACGTGACACAACTGCTGGTCTTCCGATTTCTTGCAGGTCTCGGCGGTGCTGCCCCTCAATCTGTGGGCGGTGCGGTCGTGGGAGATCTGTGGGCTCCAGAAGAGTGCGGCAGCGCCATGGCCGTATACTCGCTTGCACCTCTAGTTGGCCCAGCGACAGGTCCTCTTGTCGGGGGATGGATCGCCGAGAAGAGCCGATGGCAATGGGTTTTTTGGAGTGTGAGCATTGCTGACGCTGTCCTCCAAGTCGTTGCTTTCGTTCGTGAGATGATGCCCTCCATATTTTTTCGCACTTATACATTTCGTTAGCTTACCATTCGCGAGACGTATGGGCCAGAAATTCTCAGGCGTCGCATGCGAAAAATGCGCAAGGCTGGGCCCGATACGGAAAAGGCGAAGGACATGATCATCGTTCCTTCCGCCCACCAGTCCATCGGAGAGGTCATGTTCCGGGGCTTGGTGCGGCCATTCGTCTTCCTGGTCACTGAACCAATCGTGCAAGTCTTTGCACTGTACATGGCAGTGCTCTATGGGCTCCTCTACCTCACCCTTGTCCACTTCGTCGACGTTTACACTGACCAATATGGGGAGACCGACGGTATCGCTGGAATGCATTACCTTTCCATTGCCTTGGGATCGACGGGTAGGTCTTGTCGTCGGGAGTGCTCTCAAGCCAACTCACCTTTACCGCTTTTAGTCGGCGGCCAGATTGGCGCTCGTGCTCTCAATTATCTCTATCGCGTCCTAAAAGCCAAAAACAATGGCGTCGGCACTCCCGAAATGCGGTAAGTGGCTGAAGGTTGTACGGATGAGCGGTCAGCTGATGGTGGGATGCGAGGCTCCCGCTTCTGATGGCGACGGCGACCACTCTACCGATCGGTCTGCTGATATACGGCTGGAGCGTGCAAGCTCATGCACACTGGATCGTCCCCGATATCGGTGTTTTCATTTTCTCTATCGGTATTGGCGGCAATTGGACTTGCATACAGACATATCTTGTATGCCCTTGAACCTCAGTTGCATAACCGTCGTTGACTTCGTCTCTCAGGTTGATTCCTACGCGATTTTTGCTGCCAGCGCGATTGCCGGCGTAACATCTTTCCGAGCTTTTGCTGGTTTCGGTTTTCCTCTCTTCCAGGACAAGTTGTATGGGTGCTTGGGCGACGGTGCGCCGCACAGGCCTAGTATATGGACTAAAAACGAGTGTTAACTCATTGATTAGGATGGGGAAACTCCTTACTCGCTCTCATCTGCCTAGCGATTGGCTGCCCTGCCCCTTTCATTTTCTACAGATATGGTCCTGTACTCCGAGAGAAGGGAAAGGGTGGTGCCAAATGAAATTAAGATGGCAACGACTCTAACTTTTCTTGTCTCATTATCGTCATCGATTTAGAGCGGGACTTTTGCACGGCACTGCCATCGTTTTATTGTCACATTCCTGGCCTTTCGATGGCATGATCAGTCGTGCCATGTTACATCCATTCCACCGCTAGTATCTCATTATCAAGCTAGAATTAACCTTACTACAGGGCTGGTAGTTGCGTGTCGCCTTGATATCCCTTAGCATTGCGCTTAGCGTCTCCTTGGATGGTATCTTAAAACATGAACGAGAACGACAGTTTACTCTTTTTGGCGTGAGACTGTAGTAGCTTTAGTTATCGGACGGCCTACTGGCCCTCCCAGGTGGTCAAGGTGCGAAGGTGCGAGGGGCTATCCACGGCGTGTCGCCTGCTCGTGGTGGTAGTAGCGGCCCTAGATACAGGGAGCGACGCGGCGCGTACTCTACTCCGGATCACGTGCCACCCCTACTCCAACGGCGCCGATACTGTAGTGTTCTTCCTTACTTGAGGACACGGACCACACAGTAGGTGCACCTGGGCTGTTCGAACTCTCACTCTCACGCTTTTCCGCCGCGCGTCGAGAAGGACTTTTTACCGGGGCACAAACAGTGTCAGCGCCGTATTATCGAAGCAGAGCTCATTTGCTGTACCACGGGCGGCCCGACGGGACGATGAGATCAATACGAAGAGGTCATGAATGCTTGCTTGAATGCTCTTGAGAATTGCTCTGGAATTCTTGTGGAAAGCTGCTGGAGCGATGAACATTGTTGACGTCGGAATCCAAGTGTCGGAATCGCACCTGCGGCTCTATTGCTGTAGCCCGCGGTTGTTCTATAACAAGTTCATCATGACGGTAGCCTTCACTCGCCCAGTGATGGGACGAGGCGTGATACGGAGACCATTTACTGCACCGAGATCCCCTGGACAGTACTTGGCCTAACACCTGCCAGTGAGCTCTTGGTCCCGCTAAAACACCGCCCGTGGAGCGGTGAAGAGGCGTGAGTGGGGAACCTGCTGAGAGTCAAGGTATCGTAAGTGACGGGAACTATACCACATAAACTCACGAGGTCCATTGGCTCGCATTAAACGTACACATTCATTCCTTGCACCACTGGCATGTAGAGCCACTCGTCACTGCACGTACGCCGCCTGAGCCCGTGAGGCGTGGAACGCACATTTGCAAAATCGGGAAGAATAATTTTGTGCGTCATTGATAAGGAGCAGACTGTGGGCACGAAAGATCCGTTAAGACTACGGACATCAGACTGAGGTACGCGGCCGTATCCAAGGAAGCATATAATCCTGGTTGCTACCAGCCTACCACTGCGCAGAAGGGAAGGTCTTCACTTAACCTTCGGAGCCAAGTGCGCAAGAGCGGATCGCTGCTGCGGAATTCTCAAGCAGACATGACTGATACTAACGCACCGCTAGAGCATGAATTATCAGCGACATGGCGAACCTAAAAGATGTTCGCAGTGTCAGTGAGTGCTCCCGGGAATTGTATACATTCAACAGGACGGTAACGAACGAATCGATAACGCAGGCAATATTTTATCATACACAACATCATGAAGACGATCTGGGCATTTTTGGCTCTTGCATCTGTTTGACAGACATCGGCATGGATACTGTAAAATGTTGGGCACATTATCGACACCAGACTGTTCTCGTTCGACAGAGACTATCATGCTATCTTGGTGCCTCACCTGCGGGTGTGCCAGTAGCATTCTTCCTTTTAGTGGAAGAAGCACTGTCTTGACACTGGCATGGCATTGATCGTTATCTGCAGATACAGTTGATTGGGCTCAGTAGTCATTCATTTCGTCGTACCGACCGACCAGATTGTCGACTAGAAAGTCCAACGAAGAATCTCAAAGTTGTGAGATCCGCCAAGGTCGGCGGACGAGCAGAGAAGGGACTGTGAGTCTCCGCAAGGCCGGAGTCTCGTCCAGCCCGAAAGAACTGTAATTTTGGCGTTTTAACGTAAATAAGACGGTTTAACGCGACTCGTATTACCGTCTAACAACGCTCTAACAAGGCATACTGCATAGCGGGATGAAATCCCATGCCATGCAAGGGACGTTCACAAACGAGAAGCTGTTGGGATGGTGGGGTGATGCCGAGAGACGGAGCCGCGGGTGGGTGGAGTGTGGGTGGAGACGGCGCTTCTCAGGCCCCCCCCTAACCCTAAGATATGTCCGATCCAAAATCGCGAAATTTCGGGCCATCCGTACGAACACTTTTTCTGCCATCTCGTCCGCACTATGGATCGGACTTCGGGCACGGCGGGTGATCCGTCCGAATGGGAGATCGGACATCGCTAGCGACGGAGGCCGTCCGCACAGCGGATCGGACTTCGCTGGCGACGGAGGCCGTCCGCATAGCGGATCGGACTTCGCTGGCGACTAGGGTCCCGTCCGCACAGCGGATCGGACATCGCTGGCACTTTCATCCGTCCGCACAGCGGATCGGACTTCGCTAGCGACTACATCCGTCCGCACGGCGGATCGAACACCACTGGCGGCCGCATCCGTCCGCACAGTGGATCGTGTTCCGACAACAATGGTCGTTCCGTCCGCGCAAGCAAATTAGACTAAATTCGTCCGCACAAGACAATAAGAGGTGCTATAAACTGGTAAAACGAGTGACTACTAGGGTAAAAAAGGGCTAGGACTGCTCCTCGGACATGTTGTACGCCGTATCCGACTCATTTCCAGCCTCGTCTCCCGAAAACTCGCCTGTATCTAAGCTAGTTGGATCTGTAAGACCGGCAGGGCCTCCTGACGTGGAGGTGAGAGGTGGAGTAGATACTTGATTGACGGCGCTCATGTGGCTGCGCGAAGTGAGGCTCTTGACTGCGGCCCGTACTTCCCCGATCCGGTCCCAGAGGCGGCGCAGGAGGTCCATAGTGAAGTTGTCTGCAGTCACGAGTGTGATTGGGAATGCTCGGTTGTCGCCAACTGCTGTGGAAGAAAAAGAAGCAGTTGAAAATGAGAAGATAACGTGCGTGCGAGGAATGCGAAGGAATGTCATGCAGCCCCGGTCAGGGCAGGCGAGCGATGTGAAGATCGCCCCGTGTGATAGCTTGTAGGCCTGGACAGAAAGATATGACAGCTCTCCGATACTGGACACGCTGTCCACGTAGCCATGTGCCGCTCCACGGGCACCCGATGTGGTATAGACGGCATTAACTGGAAAAGCGGATCAAACTCAAGCAGCGAGCAGCAATAGGCATCAGCTACTTACCTTTGGCCAGGACTACCTCGGGAACCTCTTTCCCCACTGCAGGGCGTAGCACAGCAACGAACGAGCCGGCTTTCAAAGGCCAGATTACGTTGACCGAGCCGGTGAGGATGTCAGGGTGTACATCTCTGAGAGACTTGAATGCTTTCGCGCGGCGCTGTGCGAATTTCTGCAGGGTAGAGTGAGAATATAGTGAAAATACGGAGAGAACCGTTGACGTACGGCGGCTGAAGATTCAGTCAGCACACGCTTCTGTTCCAATCGGGCAGAAGTAGCCGCTGCATCAGCCGTCGTGTAAGTTCCTGTGTGGCGAACGCTTCGGTTCACTCCGGCGCTCAATGTATTTGATGTGCCACGTTTCTCGTCAGAAGGGAGCAGCTTCGCTAGGTGCTGCAAGAGTGCTTCACGAAGACACGGCTCCTGAGAAGTGGGCGTGCTGGATTGAGTTGCAATATAGCGAGAGCCATTCACCACGAGACCTGGATGGAGTGCTTGGTGCACGGCACAGACGGCAAAGTCCGTCTGATGGCTGATCCGAAGAGCAACTAGCAAGTCGCGTCGAAGTTGCTGTGTAGACGAGTCTGCTAGCTCATGCGGGGCGACAAGCATGTCTAAAAGCGCGTCGCATTCTAGGACGTCGCTCTCTGCCATCCTCATGCGGCCCTCCGTATCCTGCTCCTTTGGAAAAGGCAATTAGCCTGGAAAGGATCAATACAAAACAAGGAAAACCCTCCATACACGCAGAGAAAATTCTTCGAGCCAGGCCTCCAGCTCACTATCAAGCTCGGGAAGGTTGTCCAAGTCTGGAAGGTTGAGGCTGTTGTACCTCGATGAGAATATATGCGGAGTAAGTGAAGCATGACGTACATCTGGACCGTCTGATCTGCGTTCTCTGCAGCCAATGCAATCTGGTAGACCACATCGGCGTCCCCGGATTTCATATCAAGCTGTTCCGGAGAGAAAAGTGCGAGAGCCTCGGCAAGGGTTTGAGGGCGCTCAGGAGGAGGGATGTCGGCTGCATGCGGTAGCGGAGGTGCAGCTGGTGGGCGATATGACTGAAGGAGATCTCGAGCGTCGAGACCGACCGTGCCAAGGAGGAGGCATGCTTCGTGAAGTGCGGCGTTTGATGCGACGCCGAGCTCTGCGTCTGATGGCCAGACCATTAATGAAGAGATGTCAAGGCCAGCAAGGTCGAAGTACGTGTGATGGTATCCTTCACCGATGGCATTTGCCGCTGCCTGTGGCGAGAAATCCCGGTATGCCCCCATAAGCAGCGCTTGAAGCTTCGGCTCCAAGTACAAAAGGTCTGCGTACGTAAAATCCGTCTTTAATTGACGCAACATCCCGAAGATGTGTTCACAGGCTTCCGTCGAATGCAACCATGGAAGGAGAGGATGTGCCGGATAGACCTGACGATGGACAATAATGAGCTGGAGTAGGGAGTCACATAGGGTCAAAAAGATGTCAAATGATTCGCGAGAGATGAATTGGATGCTCGTTTGGTGGTGAGGATGCCGTTCAGTGTGCGAGTGCCAAGCCATAAGCACAAAGCGGGCTCGAAGTGCCATGCGTGCACGTGTAACGTGCCTGATCCTTCGATTTTGCCACGCGTCGACAAGTTCCCCGAGAACAAATATATAGATTGAAAGGGCTGGTTGATCTTCATGGTAGCACAGATGAAAACTGAGGGCATTGGCAGAAAAAAGTCGTGCGGCAGCGCAATCGTCCTGCTTGTCAACACGATGGACATCATGGGCGAAGAGAGGGCCGGACGGATGGTCAGCGAAGTCACGGAGCATAGAGGGATAAATTGGATAGTTCCCGAGAGCAAGCGCGCGAGATCCGGACAGTAGCTGATTACGCATAGTCTTCTGTCCATGCTTCGAGTCCTGCGTCCGAACGAATGGCATCTTGTATAGGCAGGGTATGTCGAGGCGCAGAGTACAGGACGGCTCGTTGTTGGCGACGCAGATAGGGAGCACGCTGTGCGCGTGCGCTTCGATCAGCCTCTGAAGCTTCCTTTCGGATTCTGTTCCATCGGCAGAGACGGAGATCGGATGGATATTGACCTGATGAAGGTCCTCGATGATTGAGAAGTGGAGCTCTGCGAGGGCTTCCGCCGTGTCCGTTGGAGATCGTGCGACAGCGGCAAGAAGGATGGGTGGTATCTTGGGCATTGGGATCGAGAGGACCCACACACGAAGCTGTAGTCGAGGGAAGATCAGTGAGATGTAGCATAGAGACAGATGTCTCGCACCTTTGACGCCTTCTCTAGCTTCGCATTAGCGAAGACTTCATCCATGCTATCCTCGGATGATACGGACAACGGCCCGCCCACAGCTCCGAGCAACGTCCAGGTTCCCTTCGTCGTTTCCCAGAGCGTGAGTGCCTGCTCAATATCCGTGTCATCCCATGAAAGCGCGACAGGCCCCGTGTAATTAAGACCAATAATCTTTGCTGAGGCACGCTCCGCGTTTTCTTTTGCGATGCCGGGGATGAATTTTGGCGCCTTGGCACGCTGCGACCTGAGAGTCACGAGAGAGCGAGTCAGCTGAGTAACTAGTAATCGAAGCACGAAGAACATACCGTATGCTGCTAATTGATCGGCCTGCAAATACGTGGCGGAAGATCTTGAATGCGCGGGGGGAGATACTCTGTATAAGGGAGCAAAACGTGTCCAGTGCCTCGGTATAGTGCATGTTTGTCGTCTGTTTCCCATGACACGCACGCTCGGCCTTCTCCATGAGGGCCTCGACAAGCCCAAGAACAACTTCCTGAGACTTATAAGCTCCTGCAGCTGCACCTTTTGCAAAGCGAAGCCAAGGGCTGTCTAAGATACCATTCTGAGCGGCAGTTAGCAGCGCTATATGAACGAGGGGCTCAAGTACTCACGCCCTCAACTAGCTCGCGAAGACCCTCATATTGCAAATAAATTTTCCCTAAAACCGTGTTGCGGTACCCTTTAGGCGTGTTCTTCATGTTGCATTCATCGGGCATCTCGCGATTAAGGGCGTTCTGAAACGTGTGAACGTGCCAGAGCGAAGAGCACTGTTCGCATGGCTGGCCCTCGGGATGCTGAGTCGTTGCGGGCAGCGCGACGTTGGTACAATTTGATGAGAACACGGACCCAAGACTGTGTTCATTCCGCCAGAGAAAGAGCGCCTTCTCACGGAGCAAGACCATCCGGCGCTGCTTCTCGGTAAGCTCTGCCCACCTGAGCTCGCTTTCGTCAACAGGCTCAGACGACTTGAGGAACAGCTCGAGAGCAATCTTATGCCGAGAAGGTGCGCCGCCGCCAAGGGTTGATGTGCGAAGAAGATACCTCCGAACAAGCAATGAGGAGTCTCGGCTGAGACCGGGACAGGGGCTGCTGGGATCGGGCTGGTATGTGCACTCGGGCAAAGACGATGGAATCGCATGCGGAGAGGGAATCACGTGTGGAGAGGGAATCGCGTGCGGAGTCTTGAAGAAAGCCATTAGAGTTGTTGAACGAAGGCCAGTTGCCTGGCGACGCTGGCATATGGGAGACTGGCGGTGGTCTTTCCAGCGTCGAACGTCATAGAGTGTGCGCATGTGAATCCACTGGGCACAAGAAGAACAAAAGACAGAGCGGTAATCCTTGTTGGTAAACCGCGCATGCTGGTCATCCTGTAGAACCTTCTTACGGAACGAGAGCAGCTTCGTCTTGGAGGGCTGGAAACCAGACTGGGCAGCGTATTCCTTGAGAGATTTCTGATATGCCCACGAACGGCTGGTGCGAGCTCCGACAGCAATAGAAGACTGACTATCTGTCTTGCGGCGGATGCGGCGCGCCTCATGAGAGTCCGAATCGTCATCAGAATGACTGCTCGACGAAGCACATGGCGAAAAGCGGCGCTTCAGAGAGCGGCGCTTCGGAGAGCGGCTTGCTGCACGGGGATCCGACTCGTGCCCGTCGGAATCGTCACTAGACAAGGAAGCCGATTGGAGGCGATGCCTTACAGGCAATTGAGGTATGGCCCACGCTGGCAAAAGGGTGAGATGGTCGGAAGTTCCTCTAGCTTCCTTGTCGTCGGGCACTGCTTCTAGTGGCTCGCATTCTTCATGTCTGTTGACCTCAAGCTGAGAAGCGGCGGGATGAATATATATATTGTCAATGGGGACACGCAAGCCATACCTGGAATAGGAGACCATGGAGGCCTGATACATCGTCGACACCGGGTGCAGTCGTAGTCTATTCAGGATGAGCATAGCATATGAAATTTGGAAGAATATTGCGTACATTCTCATCTGCATCAAAAACCTGCGACACACGGAGAAACATTTCTATGCGCGAGAGCGCGCTCCGTTCCTGCCTCCACCCCACACCGTCGCCATGATGTTCAAGAAAGGTAGATAGCAAATTGATCCCGCATGAGAATGTATCCGTCTGGGCGGGCGAAGGATGAAAGGATGGCGCGGGGATGAAGTCGAGTGAAGCGAACTGAGCTGGATTTAAGCTCCGAAGGTACCATAAGAGATCAGCAAGATGTTGTGCCTGCGCCACGTCACGGCGGTAATACCCGTCACGGTAAAAGTAAGTGAACGAGCGGAGGTCCAGGGAGATGCCTGCCCAGTGGGATTGGTGAGAGTGCACCACTACCTCGAGGACGTCGATGGAACCCTCTTGGATCTCCCGGTCCAAAGTTTCCGAGGGACGAGGAGAAAACGGTTCCTGAGGAAAGTGCTGGCGAAAACGACGAAGAATGTCTAGAAAGTGGGAATTGGTGATGCGAACAATGCGGCGCGGACTGCCGTCTCCAGAAGGTCTGCTAAGCTCACGCATAACAGCCTCTGAGCCTGCATTAAGCATCTCATCATCCAGCCATGCATTGCTGAGGAAGGTGGCAAGACGGTGTGTGCGAAGCTGTACAGAGCGAGAAGTTCCAGGAACGGCAGCGTCCCAAGGGATGGAGTCGAGGTGGTCTCTACAAAATTCGACTGCGTCAACTGTGTCGGGATCGTTGCTCTCTTCGGTGTTCTTCAGCCACACTATTGCTTCTACCCATGCGGCACGCTTGTCAAGGCTCCGTTGAAGCTCGCCAAGGAGGTGTTCTGTCCATAGTGGATAGCAGATGTCAGGATGCGATGGGAAAATGATAGACAGTGCTCCTGAGAGCCACGCGTCATTGAAACCGCTTCGAAGAGGGCCGACATGGTTAACAGCGAAAAGAAGTGGCTGACGAAGGCCTACTAGCTCTGCTGTGAAGGACGGAGAACCCGGGGAGGATGTGAGAACAGATGGATTCAAGGGGGAAAACTTGGGTGCCGCCGATGAGGGACCTGTTACTCCGATAAATTCATCGAGCATGCGTGGGACGGGCGTATCAGGTGTGGGTATGAAGAACTCCCGGACAGTGTCCGGAATATAGCGATCGCGTTCCTTCGCGGCACTGACTGCGGAAGGAATATTCCCTTCCCAGCACTTTCCGGCACCGATCCATTCAGTGGGATCAAAGGGCTGAGCACTGAGGTCACCTTCTTCGTGAATTTCAAGAGGGGTGGCAGGAGGACAGGGCAAGAGGGGACCCTCGCCGCCGCCATAACGCAGCTTTGGCATAACGGGCGGTGAGTGTGAAGAGGTCATAGCAGGAATTAGAGACGAGAGTGTCGATTGGTGCCTGCGAGCACCATCTACGGCTCTAGTCCGGGCGAGTACGATACGACGCAATGCTGCGGGCAGGAGACCATGAAGCGAGTGCCCAACGGAGGGGCTGATTAGACCAACGAAAGTAAAAGAGAACCCTATTATTTAAAATTAGCAAATACATCACGGTTCTGGACGAGAATGCTAACCGGGGAAGACGGGGAAGTGCTCAAGAGGGACCCGGCTCAAAATAGATAGAAACCCGGGAATGGCGTATGGCCGTCCAAACCTACATGCACGAAGATACGGACATGAAGAGTGCGGGCAGTATTGGACTGCTAGATGTCCCGAGCCATGGCCAGAGAAAGGCTCCAATCCAAGACGGCGACGACCACCTTGCTGTAGGAAATGACGGCGACGATAGCGAATACGCTGATGAAAGACCGAACAAAGACACCCGAGAACGGGAGCGCGACAAAAGCCTACAAGTAATTAGCATGTGTAACCTATAAAACGGACGTGAATACATACTGAGCGACACTGTGGTGGATACCATGAAGCAGACAAGAAGAACCGCGAATGTGAGGACAACTGTTGCAGAGACACAGGACAATGAGGTATGGTGTGCGGCTGTGATTGAGATGGCTAAGGAGAGGAGGTAGATGGCTAGGGTTGTGGACAAGGGTATGACAAAGAGCAGGTTGTATGGGTGCCAGCGCCCGACGAAGGCCACTCCGGCTCTTGGGGATACTGATGGCTCTTCCATGGGTATCTAGTATCCTCCATGAGAGCGACCTGCAGAAGAGAAAAGTACGAGCTTACGGTAGCATGCAGGCGGGAAAAAAATTGAGTTTGTGCGACTGGAGAGGTGTAATAGAGGTCGGGAAAGAACAAGAGGAGAATGGGGGATGGCAACATCCTCTGTCGCGCACTTATATCCGGTAAAGCTCAAAGATGCTTGCGTTATTCACAGCCATAAGCTGGAGCCGGCAAGTTGGACTGGATCACGAAAGCGGCACACTGGATCGGCCAAATCAAGCGGCTACAGCGAGACGCGTGCTCATTACCGGAGAAAGGAGCTCAGAGGGCAACCGATCGAGTGTGTTCCTAGCACGAGGCGGCGATGCCAGATCTTATATAGACTTCCAGATGACAGTCGAGGGTGTCAGCCAGCAGCCATAGTTTTAGCAGAGCATAGAAGGACACTTCTGAGGCGGGCTGATTTTTGAAAGGGATTGTTGCATTTCCCGAAGACGTAGTAGGAAGAGAGATGCTTAGATCGATGAAAGCCGGATAGCAGAGTCACGTGCCATTTCAGGTGATGCTTCCGGCTTAAGCCTGTGTTTCCGTTTTAGTGCATCTTCCTTATCGTCCACCATCTCTTCACCTTCGTCCTGTCCGCCATCGACTCCTCCTCCTCCCTTCGCTCTAGAGAGGCTTCCACGATGTACTCTAGACCAAACACTGGAGAGGCCGTAGCTGATCCCCAGCATCACACACGACACAGACGCTACACGATCTGTATGGATGGGCCCACAGAACCTTCCTCCCCACCAAGGACACAGACACTCGCCAATTGCTTGGTATGTGCTTCCACGTCCCCTACACCGGTGGTAGCATGCCTACATACTGACGGCAGGTTAGATCCTCGGTATGTGACGCAGGACTCGAAGCGCGGACAGAAGACTATGCGTAATCAGCTACTGTCCGGATCTCGCGCGCTTGCTCTCGGGAACCATCCCGTTTGTTCTATGTTCTGTGACTTCGCTGACCATCCACTCGGTCCTCTCTTCGCCCGTGATGTCCATCGCATTGATAAGCAGGACGACCGTGCTGCCTCAATTCCTACTGCTGCGCTCAATTTCTACCGCTGCCCTCAATTTCTGCCGCTGCCCTCAATTTCTGCCGCTGCCCTC
Source organism: Vararia minispora EC-137 (assembly GCA_022160365.1). NCBI lineage: Eukaryota > Fungi > Basidiomycota > Agaricomycetes > Russulales > Lachnocladiaceae > Vararia > Vararia minispora. The sequence goes on from MU273640.1 coordinate 58,607, forward strand.
ATTGCACCGGTACCCTTGATTTCTGCCGATTCCCCCAAACTCTCTTTGTGTTTCCGTGGTGACCAATTGGTCTTGTCGTTGTATGGGTTCGTCCTCCGAGGACTCATCAATGCATGGTAAAGTAAAAACTTAAGGCATGTTACTCGTGTGCGCATGGCACTTCGAGCTTTTTTGCGCTCAGATCCATTGTCTCGCACACTGCTTATGAGCATCCGAGGTTGCTCACTGTGGTAGCAGCGAGGGCAATCGACAGCTCGCCGTACATATGTACTTCGGTCTTACCGGCCCTGGTTCAAACCCTTGATCATCTCATGGGAACCAGACCCAACAGGTGCCGCTTCGCAATGTTCCGAATGCGTGGTACGTACCTGTATCTTATCCTGCAGCGCCTTTGAATTTTGTAGGCGCTTGGGCCTCAAATGTGGCACGGTGCAATAACGGCAAGCACGGCGAGCGGGATGAGCGCGGTGAGCAACAGGTGGCCTTGATGCACCGAGTGTGGCGCACAGCGAGCGGTGCAAGCGCACCATGCACAGCGAGTGGCGTGCAGGCAAGGAGGGTGAACGGCCCCGATGCACCGAGCACGACGAGCGGCCCCGACGCAACAAGCGAGCAACGCAAGCGCCCCAGGCGCGGCGAGTGGTATGAGTAAGTATGGCGAGCGTGGCGAGCAGAGCGAGCAACGCGAGCGGTGCGAACAGCCCTGTCGCACCAAGCACGGCGAGTGGCGAGCATTGCGAGCTACGCGAGCGCACCAAGCAGAGTGAGTGGCACAAAGGCGGCGAGCGGCGGGAAGCAACACGAGCGGTGCGAGCGCACCGAGATCGTCGAGCACATTGGGTAGTGCTTGCAAAGGGAGTAGGATTGGCACGCGCGAAGTCCGGGAGCAGGGCAGGTGCGTGAGTAGAGCAGGAGACGCGAGAAGGGCGAACAGTGCGAGCGACGCGAGCAGCGTGAGCAGCGTTGGAGCCTGTTCGCTGCCGTGCACGTAGTGCAACGAGCAAGTTTTTTTTTCTTTCCCTATGCGTGTCAGCTGACGATTGTATTCTAGGTGTACACCATGCTTGACGCGGCGCGGCAGTACCATTGGTGGCGGCGCCGGGCGTGAGAACTGCGGCCGCTTCTTCGCGCACCACGCCTGGATCCCAAGGATCCTAGTGTCGTCCTCAACTCGTACGACAAGGAATGGCCCCGTCAAAAACCGTGGTGCGTAAGCTTTTGGCTCTTTTAGATCGAACTAATTACGTACCTTCTAGGTGATAAAAGTGCACTCGACGCCGGCGGGGACGGGACGAGCGCAGGGCTCAACGGTGCGTCTCATCACCCCAGCGCGCAGTTCTCCTGACGATGATCGGCTGCAGGGGAGGACTAGATCACCCCGCGCTCGGGTGCCGATTTGTACGCCGTTGGGCAATCTGAATGCCCCGGCCCCGACCTCAAGTGTCCCCGTCCCCCCTACCCGACCGCCTCGACCTCCGCAGTACGCGACGCTGGCACTCTCATCGATCACTCCCGTTGCACGCCCCGCCCACGACCGCTACCCCGCTTGTGGACGTCGGCTCCGCAAGGTTCCCTTCGTCGCGCGCTTCTTCCGGCGCCTTCTCTGTCTGGGGTGAATGGTACTCGATCGGCTGTCTTTGTACTTCCCCCTTCTCCAATGAATCTGTATTATGTGATCCTCTGTAAAAATTAGAATAACCAACTATGCTTTCCATTTACATCCCAGCCTAGTAAGATTGAGCCCGGTGGGCGTGTGCGGTCGCGCGCTCGGACATCAGCTGTCCTCTGAGCAGCATAATCAGGTATTAGCCGGTCAGATACGATACAAGGTATTACTACTAAGGTTCTCGCATCCTCGTAGAAGCGCCGCCGTTGCCGCCGTTCACCCGACCGACCTGCAACCGTCCGCACACAAACGACCGACTTAGCCGCCCTCCGACGTCCGCACGCGGATCGGACATTCCCTGAGCAGTACCTTCGACCGTCCGAACACGGATGAAACATCCCGGGGACCCCCGTCCGTCCGCACATGGATGAGAGATCGCTGGCGACGAGGCCCGGCACATCCGTCCGCACCGGGATCGGACA